>PYAF01005487.1:522550-534609 GCA_007407185.1 Glycine tomentella
TGATGGATGTGAATAACCTGATTGTGGTCAGGTGTATTGTGCATTGATGTGCTTGATGATTGATTTAATGTTTCACTGATGATGATTATGGTTGATATATATAGATATATGTGTTGTCAGTGAACCAGGGGAAGGAAATACCTTCAAGGGCCCTGAGTTTACTGAGATTTTATATCTCACCCCTTGTGTGGGGCTATGTATTGCAGGTGATTCTTCCAGAGTAGCAGATAGATCCCAAGGCAAGAAGCCTATGCAGGATTAGCTGCTGATGGACACCTTAGGCTAGAGGACATGAGCTTGTGGCTCAGATGTTTTGTATTTTGTTTTGGTTATGTAGTTTGATGTACCCTGATGGGATATTTGTATAGTTTTGTACTGTACAGAGGAACTTATATGTATATTCACCATGTTATAGTGTACAGTGTTATACAGATGACATTTGATGATGTCACTTTTAGCATATGCTTCCAAACTGCTTAAACTCTGATTGATTATATGCTTGATTGTGGTGTATGTTTGGTAATGACCCTGATTAGAGAATTGGGGCGTTACACTATTAGTGTCTACATAAGCACACACGTAGACTCAGATGTAGGTTCGGGTAGTTCTAGGCCAAAAAGTAACCTATTTAAATTTTTTGAAGACAAAAAACAGACAAATTTTTGTAGGGACGAATTCCGAACATTTCAATATTTATAGGGACGAAAAACATATTTTAGTCTACTTTATATTATCAGTTATCCCAACTTCCCACCCTTGGGTGACTTGTCCTACACTTGCAAATACAAAATGATTATGGTGTTCTTCTCAGCTGAAATTTAAAGGATATTTTTCCACATGAGTCAAATACTTTATATACACACACACACACACACAAACACACACACATTGCATTTTATCAATATAATCAAACAACAAGTTCTTTTGCCATCAGGGTTAACCCATATATAATACCTCATTTATTTATGAAAAAGTGCTCACTTAAGATGGCTTGGTTTCAATTTATTTCTTCCCCCTTTATCTCTAAGGTAGACAAATTTTGAATTTGAGAAGTTGTAATTTGGTTTGGAAGAGCTACCCATTTAGCCACTTTAGTCCTTTTTAATATTTTTCTTCTCAACAAAGACCCTGCCAAATAATAAACTCATTCAAATCAAATTCAAATTTCAAGCCATTGCACTCTCACCAGTGCATAGATGTGCAATTTGTTTCTTTGAGGAGGGTGTGAATGTGATTAACGATTTTTTGCTCTTCAATTAGGAAACTTTGTAAATTCTCAAACCTCATTTACACACCTCTCTGATCATTTTCGTTTTCATGAATAATTTTTCGCTAAACACAGATCTATAATCTCTCTATAGCACCAAAGATCAAGATACAACTCACTCTGTTCCCCTTTCACGAAACCTTTGTATTTGCTACCTCTACTTTTTTCTCTTCTCTGCATGACCCAACCAAAGTTTTCTTCTTTGGGCTTTACTCGATTCAAAAAGGGGAACTATTATTGGTCCCTACCCTCCCTTTTCCCCTTCCCTTTCCCTGCTTCGCCAACCATCTTTCACGTTCCTCGTCCCTGCACCCCCCAACCCCCTGCTTCACCTTCCCCTTCCCAGCCACCCCAATGTTGTCTGCACGTAACACAACCATAGTTCCAATAGAGTTGTGAGCCACTCTCGACACCAAATCTACATGTGATTCCCTCTACCACTTTTTAGCCACCATAGTGTCGCCGCAAAGCCACTTCTGCAACTCCCTCTGCACCGTCGCGCGTCCTCTACGAGTCCCTTACACCATCACTACCCCAACACGCACTTCCACCCACCCAACCTGTGCACACTAAGCCACCAAGCTACACACCACTGTCATTTAAATAACAACAAAAACACTATTTCATTAAAATAGTACAACATAATCATATATTCATTGTTATTTTTTTAACACCCCCTAATGAACAGCAAAAATATGATTATGTTGTATTATTTCAATGAAATTGTATTTTTGTTATTAATTTTCTTTTTCACCCCTTTAATATAATGAAAATATGATTTTGTTGACAAATACACAAAAAATCGTATTTCCATTGTGTATTTTTTATTCGCACCCTAATCACATAACCAAAACACATTTTGTTGTATAATTGTACAATGGAATCATATTTCCATGAAAAAAATATTTTTGAAAGAAAAAAAAATGTGTCAACACTTGGTAGGGTCCATTAGCAATGACAATGAGACCAATGGCAACTCCCTTCAAAAAGCCTTTGCATGATCCAAATCATTTTTGTCATGTATTCTTGATTTGTGTAGAGGGTGAGCCTTGGCACAACGATAAAGTTGTGTCTTGGTGACTTGTTGGTCATGAGTTCGAATGCGGAAACAACCTCTTTGCATATCTAAGGATAAGGCTTCGTACAATATCTCTCCCCCTTACCTGCACATAGCGTGGAGTTCCGAACAATGAGGTACATAGTATTCTTGATTTGTGTAGCTTTATTTAAGTTGTAATTGAGTTTTATAATTTGGACTGCTTTTTGAGCCTGATATGTGGTTTAAGCCTCCCATAATAATGCTGACTCATTCATTGTTAAGTATTGTTTGATTACTCAATTAGTTTATTTAATTCCTATTATTCCCTTAATCCTTATAGCTTATTTTTGAAAATGTGATTAAATGGTGAATCGCTGAGAATCCACCTGTCTTTTTACATTTGTTACCTTTATTTGTATTTGTATATAGTATAGAATAGATAGATATAGAAGATAGAAGATACTTCAATTTCTAGCGTGATGCTGATTGCTGAATGAAGATAAATATCAAGAAGGAATCTACTCAGCATAAGAGCATAAAAAAATTACACTAGTGCTTGTACCCACTTATCAAATAATAATGTTTAATAATTTGTTGTCTAGTATTAGACGTATGCGGTATGGCTACTAATTGCGATCTAACTTGTGCTAATTAATGCATTTTATATAGTTTATAACAGTTGGGCAAGTACTAAACAAGTGATGGTTCTATGGAGAAAAAATTAGCACAAAATGAATGATAATCAATGGACTCCAAATATTTATAGAGAAACAACTTGAGTACATATAAAAGTCTAATTGTTGTCCAAACCATTAGTATTGTGGGAAAATAAATGCAAGAAAGGGCAATACACTACAACCAGGATGATACAACGTATACATAGCTTCATCAAACTTGAAGGGGAAATAGATGGAGGAGAGTAATAGAGGTTGCTCCGTAGTCTAGGCAAACTTTTCTTCATAATCATCTTTATATTGATATTCATCATCTTCATCTTCTTCGTCATCTGATTCCAAGCAATACCTAACGTCTGCATCTGAATCTAATTCCAAGTAATTCCTAGCGGCAATGGCCTCATCTGTACCTGATAGCAAGTAATTTTTAAGGGCTTCACGGTAATCGGCAGGGTCATGCCACCAAGTTGGAGTATACAGAATGGCCTTCTCCAACCAATACTCATCTTCCTCTTCTTTCTGTGCCGTCATGCTTTCGTAGAGTTGTCCCCATTGATACATGGCATTCTTCAGTCGAACACTCTGACTTCCGCCGAATAGATACTTGATATAGTCTCTAGCTAGCTTTGTGAGTTCCTCCCCAGTGAGAATATAAATGTACTGAAAATACAAATATATGTAAGAAATGAGGAATGGCCTATGTCCTATTAACTTTATTAATCATGTCCAAGATGATTCCTATCCCATCAGAAGTTTGCAAATAGACATTTATTCCAAAACTCAAAAGCATCATACACTAACTGCAACTTGGAAGTCTTGTTCCATTAATAATACACACAAACACAATTATGATTTTTTTTTCTCAAGGTATTTCCACTTAAAACCTTTCTCAACTTGGAAGTCTTCTTTCATTATTCACATTTTTGCGCACAAAATAAATAAAAAATGCTTAAGAGTTCTCTGAGTTAATGAAAATCATTAACTTAAGTTGTGCACACATGACACACCAATATATATATTTAGAGAGAGAGAGAGAGAGTACCAGAAATATAAAGCCAAGGGTTGCTAAAATCATTTGAATATTTTCTTCCCACATCCCAGCTAGGCTTTCTTCTTCTGATTCACCAGAGCTATCAGGGCCACCACCACCACCAGTGTTGCCACCTCCTGGTGGTTTCACTCCACTTCCACCACCACTGTCATAATATTCACCCTTTTCAATTTGGCGCCGTAATTCATCCTCTAGTGATGATTC
Source organism: Glycine tomentella (assembly GCA_007407185.1). Classification (NCBI taxonomy): domain Eukaryota; kingdom Viridiplantae; phylum Streptophyta; class Magnoliopsida; order Fabales; family Fabaceae; genus Glycine; species Glycine tomentella. The sequence continues at coordinate 526,786 of PYAF01005487.1, forward strand.
TCCCTTAAATTTTCCTATAGCTTTCTCAATAGATTTCCATGGGGAATTCTGATTACATTTATAATGTCAGTAAAATATAAAACAAAAAGAGTAGTTCTCTTTTACTTCCCACAATGTCATGATAGACAAAGTTATTGACACTTTTGTGCTTGAGTTATTGAAAAGAAAAGAGTTGCTTCCACTCTATTCTATTCTAATGTTTCGACTACTGCTAAAAAAATTTCTGGTAAAACACAGCCTCCTGCAGCTTATGTTCACCATTTCCTAACACATACTTCTTAAACTAAAATAGCGAATATTCCTTATGGCCAATCCATGATTGAACTCATAATAACTCAGGAGCATCAATCAAGAGTTCAAGACCAACAAACAAATGTGTTCAAGAGCTAAACAAGCAAGCAAACAAACAAACAAAATAATAAGCAAATATTAATATTTTTCTATGTCTAAGAGGCTATATTGCTATAATAGAAATATCAAAGGGTAAAGTACACGGCAATGAAATGTTGAATTTTCTTCCCCAATTTAACATGGGTTTTAAAAGGAGAACATTAAACCGTATTTTTCGGAAGCACATAGTTGATAAAAAAAAAGGTGATGCAACTGATATATATTTGATATACATCCCAGGTGCAGTAATTTGGGTGTGTATTTATCTTTGTCAAAAATATTAGGTACCCCAAGTCTCATACATTACACTCCATCATTTCATAAAAGTATTGTAAGCATGTTTACGATAAACATTAATAAGTTATGACATAATAACAAACAACAAACTAAATTGTAACTCAAAAGAAAGTGCATACCTCATCATCATTTCCAATCATCCCTTTTCCACCGGCTAAGCAAATATAAAGAGGTTTCTGAGATTGTAAAATGGGCCAACATGTCGAGCTAAACGATTGTCTTGCTCTTAAGCTTTGTAGAACGCAAGTGCGAGGACCAAAACTATTTGGTAAAACGCATGGTTTTGATTGAAGCCTGTGCAACTGAGATATATTTTTCACACAAATCCCAGGCTGCCATGCTGTAACTTGTGCAATATTCATTTTTGTCAAATAGCTTAGCTACCCCCAAGATTCAAACATTACCCTATAGAAATTTCACATAATCAGGCTTCAATTCAATTCAAATTGATTCAGTCAAAATATCTATACACTACCTATCACACTACTACACATGCAACGAGACATAATGATATATCTCCAGCATCATTTTCTTCAATAATTTTTTAAAAAAAAAAAAGCCACCCTCAACAACTTGCCAGCTTCAACAACCAAAAGTTCACAGAAAACAGGAAATAATCATTAAATGGAAAAGAAACCCAAATTAAGAAATTAAAACAAATATTTACAACTTTAAAGAGAAACATAAGCACAATCAGAATCATGATAAGAAAAAAAGGAAAAGTAAAAAAATAAAACTTGCATCATATTTACAAATCAGAAGTCAGAACAGAAAAATAAAAAGAAAACAAAGATTTAGAAGGAACCCATACTTACAAATCAGAATGTGCTAAGATAATTAAAAACTAGAGAGGATAAATGAAAATAAGAGGGACAGAATTGAGAAATAAGAACATATAACAGAACTCAGCAATTAAATATCTATCAACTCTAAAAGAAACCAAAAGAACTGCATAATTGGGCTAAGCTCAGTCAAGATAGTGCTAGGCACAGAACAGAGACAAAAAACACTTGCAGGATATAAGCTTGAACTTAAATGTGATAAGCACAAAAAGAGTCAGGGACAAGCAACAGGCACACAAAACTCATCACACCCAGATTCAGAACTAAGTACTAGAAATATAAAATCAAATCAACAAGGAAAACAGAACACAAGAATATTAAAATAGCCACTAAAATGCCAAATAGCATAGGAATTCAACGAAACAAAATAAAAGAAATTCAGAATCACCAGCCAAAGCCCCTTCAAAATCCCAAACTAAATGATAAAGAACAAAGCGAAAAAAGAAAAATGCAGAACCACCACCAAAGAATATCATAGCAGTAACCTTAGTGCAGAAACAAAAATCAACAAGAAATAGCCACATACAGGAACAATACCCTTAGAGCAAATAACACACGAAATCCCCAAAACGAACACGAAACTAAAAACTGCAAAAACAAAATCCAGAATGGATGGAATAAAAACAAACAGTAGCAAGAAAATTCCCAACATTAACAAAACAGAGAATGAAACAAGATAAACATAACTCAGAACCAAACTTACACAAATCAAAATTTTCAATTTGCCAAACAGTACCAAAGAAATCAAAACGAAACCCTAGTCACAAAAATAAAGCAACAAATTCGAGAAAGAAAGCATACCAGAATGTAAGAGCAAGATGAAGAAGAGAGAAATTTCGCAAAACTTTTTAAATATGAAGATGCCACTGGCGAAAACGACGCAGGGGAAGGGGATAGGGTGTGGGTTGCGGTGATGGTCATGAGAGGGAGTGAAGATAGGAGAGAAGGATGAAACAGACTAGTAACAAGAGTGTTGGGCCTAAGGCCTAATTGAGGTTGCATTAAATGAACTTGAAAAGTCCTGAACAAAAATTTTCTTTCTACACCTAACAAATATCCCATAGACCATTCATTTTAGTTTTATTCCAAAACTACCCTTTCTTGTCCTCTTGTTTTTGTTTGTTCTTCATTTTTGCTTCTTCTTCATTTTTTATCGTGTTGTCAGTTTTTTCTTGTTGGAGGAGCTTCTTCTTGCGTTGGCTGGTGGTAGTTGGTTGGTTAGCTTCATTATCTTTGGCTTTGTTGTCGTCGTCACGATAAGTGTTGCGGTGGTGACGAAGGTAAGTTTTTAACTTTTTTTAACACTCATTCCTATGAAGCATACGGATTAGCAATATGTATGGATCATATGGATATGCTTCATATGGATTACTAATCCGTATGGTTTTATTTTTATTTTTTCAATTTTTTATATTTTTTATAACTGCTTTTCTTTTAGCATTAAGATACTTTATTATTTTTTTCAATGAACAATTTATTGAATCTATTGTATGAATCATACGAATTTTCATTTTGAAGCAAATTTAAAAAAAAATGTATTTGGTATTAAATTTGTATTACTCCTACTAAAATAATTGTATTGAATTTATATTATATTAACCCTTTAATTTTGTAAATATTATTATTATGCATATTGTTTGTTAATGAATAATTTTTTAATGGTTTGTTAAGATGGACAACGATGAGTAGATGTATGACGGTATTATATCTGAAGAAATTAATATGAATGAAGGCAACAGAGAGGAACCTGTTGCGTTTGAAAAATATTAATTATTCAGTTGATTGTTCTGATTCCTTCAATACTTCTGACGTATTTATATGATTTTGTATTTGGTTAAAGTAAATGAATGATTTAAGAAGATTAAACATGTGTTATCCTTTTTTGTAGGTGTTTTCTTCCCATGAGGAGGTATTGCAATGGGATCGTATTGTTGCGTATGATATTGGTTTTATAGCTGTGATAATGAGGTCTAACACATCAACAGGAAAGAGGGGAATGACCTCATTTGTTTTAATTGGCTGTGAAAGGAGTGGGAAGTATAGAGCATACGACGAAGATTTAGTACAACAAACCACTAGCACTAGAAAATGTGATTGTCCTTTTAAGTTGCGAGCGAAACCAGTTACAGGAGGTGAAGGATGGATGGTAAAGTTAATATGTGAGACTCATAATCATGTTTTGACTAAGTCATTGACTAGACATCCATATACTGTTCGTCTAATTGAGGATGAGAAGATTATTATTGTTAATATGACAAAGTCGATGGTGAAACCAAAGAATATTCTTCTCACTTTGAAGGATCACAATGCCAACAATTGTACAACAATGAAGCAAGTGTACAGTGCAAGACATGCATATCGTTCTTCTATAAGAGACAATAATACTGAGATGCAACAATTTAATGAAGTTACTTGAACGCGATATGTATATCCATTGTCATAGAAGGAAGGATGAAGATGTTGTACGTGATATATTTTGGACACATCCGAATTCAGTAAAATTAAGCAACTCATGTCATATGGTATTCCTCATAAATAGTACATACAAAACAAACAGATACATACTCCCTTTGCTTGACATTGTTGGTGTAACACCAACTGGGATGACATTTTTCAGCTGCATTTGTCTATTTGGAGGGCAAACGTAAAAAAAAAATGTTGTGTTGGCTCTTGAATGGTTTAGAGGTATTTTTTATGAAAAGTAATACACTCCCTGAAGTCATTGTTACTAACAGAGATTCAACATTGATGAATGCAATAAAAAATTGTGTTCCCTAACTTAACCAACTTGTTGTGTCGATTTTCACATTGATAAGAATGTCAATGCAAAATGTAAAACCCTTGTGGGACAAAAAAACGCATGGGATTATGTGATGGAAGCATGAGGAAGTGTTGTGGATTTTCCTACTAAGGAAGACTATGATGAATGGCTTATGAAGTTTAAAATTGTTTGCTCACATGACCAATGTTTGTTGACAATGTGAAGCAAACATGGTTGATTCTCCACAGACAAAGATTTGTAACAGTATGGACAAATAAAGTGATGCATCTAGGAAACATTACAATTAACAGGTATGAAAATTGTGAATCTTTTTTATTTTTATTTTTGAAGAACATATTAATTGTTGAAATACTTATTTTCTTTTTAAAGTGCAGGGTTGAGTCTTCCAATTGGACCCTAAAGAAACTACTACAAAATAGCCTTGGAGATCTATGTAGTGTTTGGGATGACATGTGTTGGATATAGGGGGAGTTGGAAGAATCAAGTCAAGGATGAAACCTATGCCTTTAGAAGAAATATTTTATCTTTTCACATACCAAGTGTTTAAAAGGCTTATCTTATTATCCTTGCATTTCATAAACATGATCATTAACATGCATACATGATTTCATTAAAGCATAAAAGTTTTCATGTTTACATAAAGAAATTGATTTCTCATGGTTAAGTTTTGAAAACTCATTTTAGCACTGATTTAATTGATTGCCAACATTGGTAAATTACTTAAGCCATGAAGAACATAGTCATCAATTACAAGCAAATGGTAATCGGTTACACAGTATAACTCAAAAACAAGTCTGACTGCTTTAATCGATTACCATACTTTGTAATCAATTATATAAGCTTAAAACTGAATCTGCTATGACTACTTTAATCGATTACACATCGATTTAATCGATTAAATTGTTCTTATATGTTTTCCAGAAAGAGCTTAGAACAATTTAATCGATTATTTTGTGTATTAATCGATTATATTAGTTAAAATAATCGATTATATTAATGATTTAATCGATTACATTGAGCTTACTATATTTTCTATAAAGAGATATTATCTCAGAACGTGAGAAAATATACATCTTGCTTTTACAAAATACTCATTCACTTCAAAAGCTCTAAAAGTATGAGAAAATTTTTTCTCTACATCTTGATTCAAAACTCTGTTTTCATACATCAACGATTATGTTGTTTTGAACAAAGACTGAACAAGAAGTTTCAAGAAAGCTGTGTTCTGCAAAGAATTCATTCAATCTTTGTTTGATTGGTAAAATGCATCTCATTCATATACTAGGATCATGAGGTGATATCTTTCTTGAACTCTTAATTGTGATTTGTTTTGTTTGTTTTTAGTTTTTGTATTTTCTAAGATCAAAAAAGGTTCTTTAAAGGTTTTTTTTTCTAGAGTAGTGTTCTCTGGAGGATAGACCAGAGTGGTGTACTCTGGCTCTTGGTCTTTAGAAGTCTATAGGGTTTAGATTTCGTTTCTTTATCTAGGTTTGATAAAGGAGATCAGTTATAAAAGGTTGTAAAGAACATAATTTGATTTAGTGAAACTTTAACCAAGGTTTGGTTGGAAGAAATTGGATGTAGCTTCTCTTTTGAGAGGTGAACCAGTATAAATTATTGTCTCTTGTTTCTAATCTGGTTATCTTTCATTACTTGTACTTGGGTGATCAAATCATAATCAACAAGAAGTGTTTCTGACATTACATGCAGACCAAGGTGTATATGGATTGAAAGAAAATTTCTGATTTTGTTAAAGGTGATTGAGTGATACGATCCATTTTTAATTCCACTGCTAGTTTTTTTTTTTTAGAAATTTTTAACTCTCTGTTATAAACCAATTCACCCCCCCCCCCCCGCTTGGTTAATTGTGTGTGTACATCATTGTTTTCGATTGGCATCAAGAGCTAGTTCTTGAGTGTTATTCAAGATCACAATATTTTTTAAAGAAAATGAATACCACACAAATTACCTTTAAAGAAGGTGCCTCCCTCAATCGTCCTCCATTGTTTGAAGGAGAGCATTTTAGCTTTTGCAAAAACAGAATGCAGATTTTCATACAGTCAAATGACCCTGGTGCAGGGAATGCTATAAAAAAAAGTCCTTTGGTCCTTATGAAAACTGTTGATAATGAGAATCCCAAGGAGTGGGATGAGATGATGGATTTAGAAAAAAGTGTTATGCATTATGATTTTAAAGCTAAGAATATGATTACTTCTGCACTTTCTTCTGATGAATTCTTTAGAACTATTAGGTGTAAAAGCGCAAAGGAGATGTGGGATATGTTTGAAGTTACTCATGAAGGGATTGATGAAGTTAGAAGATCAAGGAAGCATGCCTTGATTCATGAGTACGAGATGTTCAAGATGAACACCACAGAAAACATATCTCAGCTGCAGACAGGGTTCACTCACATTATCAACTGTAACGCCTCCTTTTACTCTCTCGTGCTTGATTGATTTTAAATGAAATCTCATTTCCAATTTGTATTAAAATGATCTTAGTTATAAATTTTTCACGAAAAATTCTTTTCTTCTTGCTCCAATTTTATGATTTATTCGTAACATAAACAATTTTCCCTCACCACGGTTTATACAATTACAATCCATCAACACAACCAAGAATATAATACATTCCAAGATACACAGTCCAAATTAATATACAGACAGATCTAAAGTCTAGTTCAAATTACACGTTATACTTAACAAAATACAAGTCTTCAAAGTATCTTCATCATATCTTCTTTTCCACATCCATGCTCAAGTTTAACTGTTCATTTGCTCGCCCAAATAAATTGGGGTCATCACAGGTGTCAACCACAGACACAACATAGGGTAAGTTTATGGTAAACATGATTTAACTCACAAAATATATACAGAAAGTCATCACAATATATATATATATATATATATATATATATATACAGAAATTCATTCAAATATATATAAAGTCATCCTAACATTGGCAAAATATGATGCATGCTTAGCTTCTTATATTAACACGGTTTTAAGCCCTCGCCAGGAAAAATATAGAATAACACGGACTTATACCCCCACCAGGCTAATTATAAAATAACACGGTCTTATGCCCCTGCAATGCTAAATATGAAATAACACGGACTTATGCCCCCGCCAGGCTAAATATGAAATAACACGGACTTATGCCCCCGCCAGGCTAATTATAAAATAACACGGTCTTATGTGTAACACCCCAAAATTTAGGAAATTACAGAGTAAAATGTTAAGGGAAAGGCAGTAGAAAAATTTAGGATAAAATGACAAGAACGCCCCTGAACAATTTTTGAAATGACATTTATGCCCTAGGGTGAAAAATGACAATTTTGCCCTGAACAATTCAGGAAATGACCAATGTATCCCTAGATATTTTAGTAAGATATTTATTAGGAGAAATTACTAAAATATCCTTGGACAATTTCAAGAATGACAGATAGGTCCCAGAGAAAAAGGACCAAAATGCCCTTTAGGTTAAAAATACCCAGATAGGTAAGAAAATTCT
>PYAF01005487.1:567292-579098 GCA_007407185.1 Glycine tomentella
AAATAATCGATTATGATAAGCCAGTAATCGATTATCACGACTATATGCTGTTTACTTAGCTATTTCTTAAGTTTTAAACTAATTACTTAGCTTCTCTATGATGCAATGCTTAAATGATACATGAATGCTATGTAATCAAGGCTTGGATCATCATGATGCTTTCAATCCTTTTTACATTAAATCACAAACTATATTTTCAAAGCTTGAGCCATGTTGAAAGCCAAAACTTCCAAGTCTTAAACCTTGGTTGAATCTTCACTTGATCTTCATCCAACTTCCTCTCAAATCAACAAGCTGAAGATGCCCCTGCTCCACAACAGTACTCTCCATTTGAATCTCTCATGATTCAAAAGATTGATTCTCTATTGGGTGGCAAATGACTGGACAACAAGCCTAACCTATAGGTGCTAGAGAACGTGATGAAGAAGAAGAAGCTGAAGATGCCCCTGCTCCACAAACAGTACTCTCCATTTGAATTTCTCATGATTCAAAAGATGGATGCTTTACTGTTCCTGCACCATGAGCATAGGGCTGAAACCACTTACTCCATGGATGAGATAACATCTAGGCTAGGAAACATTGAGACTATATTGGCTCTTAAGGACTTTGAAAATCTCTAGTATAAATGGATGTTATTTCTTCTTTTCAGCTATTTATGGTTCTGTTTTCATGTTGCTTTGCTCTATTTGTTTTGTTCAATGATTAGTGTGCTGCATATTTCCTTTTAATGAATGAAATTCTAGATTATCTTTCATATCCTCCTTGCTTATAATCTCCACAGTTCTAATTTTGTCTTTGATAAGCCAAATAGGGGGAGAAATAAAATGAACACATAACAAATGATTGCTATGTTTTCATTGCTCTGAACCTTATGAAAAATTACCTAAGTCAGGGGGAGCAATTTAAGGAATGTTTTTTGTTTATGCAAGCATACTTAACTCTTGCTCTTGGCAAAAGGCTGATTTAATTTCAGTTATCAAATATAAGAATCTTATCAATCATCCCTCAAAGCACTTAAAGGCTAACAAATGATCAATTAATATTTGCCATGCTCAAGCCAAAAAAGGGGAGATTGTTGGATATAGGGGGAGCTGGAAGAATCAAGTCAAGGATGAAGCCTATGTCTTAGAAGAAATATTTTATCTTTTCACATACCAAGACATTTGTAATTTGTTAAGTGTTTAAGAGGCTTATCTTATGATCTTTGCATTTCATAAACATGATCATTAACATGCATACATGATTTCATTAAAGTATAAAAGTTTTCATGTTTACATAAAGAAATTGATTTCTCATGGTTAAGTTTTGGAAAACTCATTTTAGCACTGATTTAATCAATTATCAACATTGGTAATCTATTACTTAAGCCATGAAGAACATAGTAATCGATTATAGGCAGATGGTAATCGATTACACAATATAAAAACTCAAAAACAAGTCTGACTGCTTTAGTTGATTAACATACTTTGTAATCGATTACATAAGCTTAAAACTGAATCTGCTATGTCTGCTTTAATTGATTACACATCGATTTAATCGATTAAATTTCTCTTATATGTTTTCCAGAAATAGCTTAGAACATTTTAATCGATTATTTTGTGTATTAATCGATTACATTAACAATTTAATCGATTACATTGAGCTTACTCTATTTTCTATAAAGATCTATCGAGTCTGTGATTTTAAAGATATATATCTCAAAACGTGAGAAAATATACATCTTGCTTTTACAAAGTACTCATTCACTTCAAAAGCTCTAAAAGTCTGAGAAAAGGTTTTCTCTACATCTTGATTCAAAACTCTATTTTCATACATCAAAGACCATGCCGTTTTGAACAAAGACTAAACAAGAGGTTTCAAGAAAGTTGTGTTCTGCAAAGCATTCATTCAAACTTTGTTTGATTGGTAAAATGCATCTCATTCATATACTAAGGATCATGAGGTGATATCTTTCTTGAACTCTTAACTGTGACTTATTTTGTCTGTTGTTAGTTCTTGTATTTTCTAAGATAAGAAAAGGTTCTTTAAAGTTTTTTTTTCTTGGAGTAGTGTTCTCTAGAGGATAGAACAGAGTTATGTTTACTCTAGTTCATGGTCTTTAGAAGTCTATAGGGTTTAGATTTCGTTTCTTTATTTAGGTTTGATAAAGGAGATCAATTGTAAAAGCTTGTAAAGAACAGGATTGGATTTAGTGAAACTCTAACCAAGGTTTGGTTGGAAGAAACTAGGTGTAGTTTCTCTTTTGAGAGGTGAACCAGTATAAATTGTTGTCTCTTGTTTCTAATCTGGTTATCTTTCATTACTTGTACTTGGGTGATCAAATCATAATCAACAAGAATTGTTTTTGACATTACATGCAATCCGAGGTGTATATTGATTGAAAAAATTTCTAACTTTGTTAAAGGGTGATTGAGTGATACGATCCAATTTTAATTCTGCTGCTAGTTTGTTTTTTTTTTTTTTTTAGAAATTTTTAACTCTCTGATATAAACCAATTCACCCCCTCTTGGTTAATTATGTGTACATCATTGTTTTCAACATGAACAACATGATCACTTTACATCACTATGAAATAAAGGCATCTTTTAAGAGAAGCACACATGTGATCGAACATGTTTTTAAAGTAACCTTGTACAAGAGGCTAATTGGCATAATGTCAAGGTATGCGTTAAACCAAATTGCTGCTGAGCTTGAGCGAGTTAGTTATGCTGACATTGGCAGTTCTCATTGTGGATGCGTTATGAGAACTACTCATGGTTTGCCGTGTGCATATGAGCTAGCTAGATATGTTGTTGGTAGCATACAGCTTGACACAAGCCATATGTTTTGGCGGAGGCTAAGTTTTTCAGACCAAGGTATAGATGAGTGCAAAGTCCACATAACCGAAGAGATGGAAGCCATTTCCAAGCGGTTTGAAGATCTTGATATGTGTGGCAAAGTGACTCTAAAGAGTAAACTGCAGGAACTTGCATACCCTGATCTAACATCCATGTGTGCTCCTCTTGAAAAGGTCAAAACAAAAGGTTCTCTAAAGAAATAGCTGACCAAACATCAAAGATTAACAAAGCATGATCCATCTTACTTTGAGTATATGGATGTGTTACATTCTGTGCAAAATAGCTGCTCCACAAAAAAATGGTCTGCATCGTCATTTGGACAAACAAAATCGAACAAGAAAATACCAATGTTGGATCAATTTCATCCATGCATGCAAGATGAAATTGAAAACATTGTTGATGTCAAAGCTGATGGTAATTGCGGATATCGCGTAATTGTTGCCTTATTAGGTTATGGTGAAGATTTATGGTCTTTGGTACGCAACCATTTGCTCAAAGAACTTGGACAATGATCTGATAAGTATATAACCTTGTTTAGTGGCATACATAGATTTGAGCATTTAAAGCTGTCCCTACTTGTTGATGGATTATCAATGTAAAATTTTTTGTTATCACACTGCCTTGGATAAATATTTTATTGATAATACTGATACATTTTATTACGTGCAGGTAACCATGGATAAGTGGATGAATATTATCGATTTAGGTTATGTCATTGAATCAAGGTATAACGTCATCCTTGTTTCTCTGTCTCGAACAAAGCATGACATTTCTCCCTCTTAGAAGCCAACCACCTAGAGATAATGTTGTTCATCCATTGTATGTATTGGTTATGTCTATGACAATCATTTTGTTCAGGTATAACAATGACCGTAATTCCATGATTAACACACATGTTATTCATATTTGAATGCGTATTGGTCAGTGTAGCAGGTTTTTCTGAGAGATGGATGTCCGATGACATCATCTGCTTTGTTATGGTCAAGACATTGTCTTTCTCAAGAAAAATAGTGGCCTACTCCTTATATTAGCCGAATGCACCAGTATATTAATTTGACGAGGTTATGCATACAATATGTTGATCTAGGAGAACATTGAACATTTTGTTATTGTTTATATGTTTGTAAGTTAAATATGCATAACAATGACAATTTTTGTGAATTGAGTTATAACTTAGACATGCGTAACGAAGACAAGTCTTGTGAAAAGAATTATAATAGTCATATCTAAATTAAACGCATATAACTATAATAGTCATATATAAATAGTTGGGATACATGAGTATATAGTCAACGAAATAATACAACCATCCTCAACCTCGTCCACCACCATCTCTCCCCTATGCATCCCTTCTTTGTCTAGATCAGACATAAACATTTCCTTGCTTAGTGACACCCCTGGCTTGAAAATAATAGGAATATTCAAAATAACCAAGAGGGGGGTGAATTGGTTAAAACCTTGGTATTTTAAAATTTAAACAAATCAGAGTTTCAAGATCTTTATCACTTTCAAAACCAAGAAATCAATTTACTCAATCAAATGTCTTAGCCCCAAGAATTCAATAGATCAAAATAGAACTTGTTGAACAATGAATATGAATCAAAGAATCAAAGATCAATGAATAAGATGAGAGATAGAGAAATAGAATCAAAGACACAAGCAATTTATACTGGTTCACTTCACAACTTGAAGCTAAATCCAGTTTCTTCTAATCAACACTAGATTAGAGTTCCACTATCATAAAATTTCTGTTCTTACATGCAATTACAACATTTCCCCTTTATCAACTCTGGATAAAGAATAGAAATCTAAAACACTATAAGATTCTAAGAGACAAAGAACCAGAGAACACTACTCTGTTCTTTACACTAGAGAACCCTTCTCTAGATACAAGCAAGAACCCACTTTACAATAGCAATCTTACACAAAAATTCAGAATGAAATTTACACACAACAATTAAGGAGAGAGACAACCTGATGATCCAATGAATGAAATGCAAATGATTTACCAAATCAGGTTGAGAAGAAATCAAACTCAGAACATGCTTCTCCTTAATCTTGAAAATAATCTTGCTCAAGAATCATTCAAAAACCCATTGATGTTTTGAATGAAGCAAGAAGTAAAAACACTGAGAAAATCACTTAGGAATTTCTTTGAAGGCTTGTGTATACTCAGAAATACGAATGGTCAAGTTGTAAAACAAGCTAAGCCTTCACTCCTATTTATAACATAATTTGTAACTAACTGTAATCGATTAAACACGCCTAATAATCAATTATTATTCTTATGTAATCGATTAAAATAACCATGTAATCGATTAAACCGTTCAAGAATGTTTCTGGGTTTTTCTAACGAGCAAAATAATCGATTATTCCTAGCTGTAATCAATTAAAATAGAAAGTCTTAATTTTACAAATTGCATTGTGTAATCGATTAAAGCAGAAAACATATATTTCCAAAGTGAACGTGTAATCGATTATAATCTTTGGTAATCAATTAAAATAGGAAAGTGACTTTTCTCAAATAGCCTAAGTAATCAATTACAATGTATGGTAATCGACTATCACAACAAGGCTTAAAAATCATGATTAACTATGTAATCGATTACAACCCTTAAGTAATCGATTAAATTCATTAACAAGGCAGTTTTGTTGTAAACAAAGGTCAAATAATCAATTATTCCAATGATTAATCGATTACAATGTTCATAAAAATTTTCCAGATTAAATGAAGAACATAATAATCGATTATAACCTTAAGTAATCGATTAAATCAGTGAAAATAACATTTTTCCAAAAACCTTTCACTTAGATTAACACCTTGATCAAATTATAAAAGCCTTGTTATTTTATTTGAAAACCATTTAGGTTAATGAATGAATGCAAAGTATGGATCACCAGATTAGCCTTTCTCTTACACTTGAATCAATTACAACACTTCAAGGCATCCAAGCATGTTGAAAGCTCAAAATCAATCTTGAATCAAAGTCTTTCCATTCTTCATGATGCTCCCCCTATATCCAACATGGCTAATCTTATACAGTGGTCTATCATGTGTATTTGTGCCAGCAGTAACAATCCTCATGTCTATCATGTGTTGCAAGCTTTCTGCTATCTTTTGGCACACAGTTTGAGACAATGACAACAATATTTTAATAAAAATTGGAATATTTAAGTGCAAAATTGCATAACAAAGTATATTATACCATTGCATGTCGAGGCATCTCAGCATTAACAGGTTTTGCTGCAGGTGGAGGTGGCACAGGTGTTGTATCATCAGGCAACACATGTGGTGGATCTGGTAAAGGATGATGCATCATGAGAGGATGTCTAAGAGGCTTCCCAAGTTGTGGCAGACTCATGAATGGGTGAGATATTTGAAAAAATCACTCCATATACCCGACAACACACTGACTAGGAAAAGTAACAAAGTCTCTTGTCGCTGCAAGGTATTTAGAAAAGTGGAGCCATCTATCATCAACATCCTTAGTGGATGGGGATGGAGAGCTTTGAAGTTAGGGAATTGGCTGAACAAATCCAAATTGTCTTAACACCCTCTCTACTTGGTGTCTAACAATGTACGGACCCCATCTGATATGTCCAGAAAATAGAGAAATAATTTCAAATTCTCTAAACCTACGATGATCAGTGTATGGTGTCCAACAAACAACATCTGTTGTCAACCTATCTAGTCTCTTACGATAGGTCGTCACTTGTAATGACTTCCCACCCTTCCAGCGACAAGCACGTGGTTGGCTCTGATGGTACTCCTCATCTGCAATCATATTCCCAATACTTGGGAAATGCTCCTAGATCCAACACTAAAATTAAAAATACAAGAATCACAAATCATACGTTAATAGTGCATGGAAAGTTTTAAAAACTAACAATAATAAATGTCAAGAGAATTACCTGTAAGAGAGTGATATGTCCTGTAAGATGTTTATCGTGGTGTTGAAAGACGCATAATTTAGATTGTCATACATGGGAAGGAGTGTAGCTGCTCCCCATGAAAACCCTGTTGATTCAAGTGAAGCCAGGCATCATTGAACAAGGATTAAGCTTCAAGTATTTTGTGCTTTCAACATGACTAAGGATAAAAGTTCCAAGAAAAGCTTGAAGATCAATTTGATTAATGTAAAAGGAAGTTTATGATTTGATAATCCAATTGAGCATATCATGCATGAATCATTCATCTAGGATTGTTAGATTAAAGATCTTAGTAAAAGCATTTAAATAGAAAGGCATTTAAAATTAACAAAGTTTTTGGAAAAATAAGTTCATACTGCATTAATCGATTACAAAGGCTATGACATCGATTATTTTTGTTCTTCGTGCCTTTCAGAAAACAAACAAAGAACATTGTAATCGATTACATATCGGATTAATCGATTACTCAGGCTTTTTATAAGAAATGGAACTCTCTGCCTTAATCGATTATAGAAATCGGTAATCGATTACATGCATGCTTAGGAAAACATGGTCTACTGTCTTAATCGATTACACATCATGATAATCGATTACAAAGAGCATTTTAGAAAATCATAACTGACTGGATTAATCGATTACTTCACGGAATAATCGATTATATTGTTCATAGCTCAAACCCAGAACTTATTAGTGTAACGACTTCGTTTTATTTTCTTATTTAACCTATTACGCTTTTAATTTACGAATTTTTTTTTACGAAATTCGTTTATGTAAAACTAATATACGTAATAAGTTATTTATTCTAACGCGTTCGCGAATTTATCAAAGCATAAAGTTCACACACAGTTTAATATACAGTCCAAGTACAATCCCAAATAGTTTGTCACAAAATAAGATACAACAGTTCAATACAAACAGCGCAGCACCAAATATAGATAAACAGAAAATCAAAATCATAGCACAAGATACATCCAACTTTTGCATCCATTCTTCCTCAATGATTTCCATAGCTTACTGTTCCTCTGCTCGCCCAAATATATTGGGGTCATCACAGGTGTCAAACCACAGACACAAATAGGGTAAGCATATGATAAACATGGTTAGATAAACAATAGAAACAACATAATAATCATAAAACAGATGCATAATAAATGATGCATGATTTCTTTGTTAAATGATGCATGATTGAGATCTCAGATTATCACCACAGGGTACCAGAATCAAGACAGTTTCACCCACTCAAGTGAAACCTCCCTCCACTCTGAGGGGTTTAAAGGGTACCACAATCATAATAGTTTCACCCACTCTAGTGAAACCTCCCTCCACTCTGAGGGGTCAAATGCAAATGATGTATGTAATGGGTTCCTTTTATTTTTCCGTTACTCTTTACCATTACTTTATTTCTCAAATTCTCATAATGTGGCACTACAACTTTTATTCACCCATCATGATCAATTCAATATAACAGATATAAGTGCATTATTTCTTTAAGGAAATAATCTCAAGGAAGTATAACATAAATCTTTAATCATATATATATCACATACATAGCACAAATTTTCAATAGACATCTTTAACAATATAACATACAAACTTTAATTCAACCATAGTTCAACAACAAGCAAGTAATAAACTAACACACACCAACACCAAGGAACACACACCCTTAGTGAAGTAAGTATACATGGCCTCAAAGTATAAATGATTAGATTACTTAGCCACTTTGTTACTAGATTAGATTCAAGTTAATTATTCTTTAAGTCATATAATGTTACTTATTCAAATAATCATCTTTGTACCCTTTTTAATTCATTGAGGCATTTTATCAAACACTTGGTATCTATGGTTTAAATCTTAAAGGAATAAATGATAACAAAGCTTAAATCTTATAGAAATAAATAATAACATAACCTAATCAATATCTAAGCCATGTGTATCAACATACTTCCCCATACCTTTACTTCCTTGGGTTGGAATTTAGCAACTTGTCCTAGGCACTCCTAGCTTTTTCCACATGAACTACTCCAAGTGTAGGCCTTGGTTTTGCTTTTTGATTAAGTGAAAGGGATGTAGGGTAGAAGGTTTAACTTGAAAATGATAGAAAGGTTAAGATAGAAAGGTTAAAGTAAAAGGAATACCAAGGGAGTATGGCATGGTTTTGTGGTTTTTGTTGTGAAAGTGTTTTGAATTTTCTTTGACAAGGACAAAGTGAAAAGGCTAGATGAAGTGCACATTCTCTCTTCCTTTTTCTTCAGCCCAAAGCTTCACGGTCCCACTTGGTTTTTATAGAAGGATATTACCTTTTGTTTTAACAAAAATCTACAAATATCCACCTTAAGTCATCATGGCTTCTTTACATATGCTTTTCTCTTATTGGCTAGCTAATGGCTTACTTCCAAGTGCCCTTATTCTTGAGTTTTCCATCGGCTTCATGCTTCTACATCCATCTTCACGTGCCACTTTCAATTTTGTGGACAATTCTATTTGATTTTTGATTCCTACGATTGGCTACACTTTGTATGTCTTAAATATCTTATGTATGAACCAATTAGAATGAGTTTGGACTTTTCAGCATTCCATGTCATCATGCTTTGTCCTTTCCTAAAGCTTTTCTACTTGGTTCTAATTTGCACCGTGCCTTTCAAGTCTAAGAGAGTCTTCTTGGGTTATTTACTAGTTAAGACCACATCTTAAGCTATGTTGACTCCTTTTGACTTCCTTTTTTCCAAATGAACCAATCATAAGTGTTTTGATTTTTCTTCCAACCAATTGCCTCATTCTTTGACTTGTCTTCAAGCTTTTCTCTTGATTTGGATACCATACGGTCCTCTAGTGTTTTGGAAGCACTCTTGGCTAATTTTCTTCTCCAAACCGAAGACTAGCTTATCCTAGGAATTTTTCTTGCTTTATTTTTACCACCTACTAATATATCTTGAATAAAAGTGCTTCTATTATTTGTGAATGCTTAATTCCAAATGCTTTCTTATGAATAAACATTCTAAAATTATTTAAAGACTAACTTAAGTCTTAGTAACATCCCTAAGATGTTATTCAATTTTTCCATGGCTTTAACTAAATTCTTATTGGCCCATTTGCTTTTAATTAATAAAATTACTAACCTAACTTGTTAAAGAAGTCTATTGATCTTATAATCAAAAGAAAATTCTATAGATTGTATCTATCCTATTTCTGTAATTTTATGGAACTTAGATTAATTTATATTCAATTCTTTTTAAAATATCTTTCAAAATTTCTAAAAATTTCATTTTATCGTTTTTCTTTACTAGGAATGTCAATAATTCCTTATCTAGGAGTATACTATACTTTTGTCAGGTTTCCAAAACCTTACTGAAGCTATCTGACCTTATCAGAGCTAAAAGGATATTTTGGTCATTTGCGCAAATGTTCAGGGGCATTTTTGTCATTTTCAAAAATGTCCAAGGGTATTTATGTCATTTGTCTAGGAATGCATATTTATGAGAAAATGCACATATATAGTGAAATATAAGGGTGTTACAACTCTCCCCCCCTTAAATAAATTTCATCCTCAAAATTTACCTGTGTTGAAGAGATTTGGGTAGCTCCTTCGCATTTCGCTTTCTAGCTCCCATGTAGCATCTCCATCTGTGCCATTTCCCCAGATAACCTTAACCAAAGGAATTTCTTTTCCTCTTAATGTTTTGATTCTTTTATCCTCAATCCTTATGGGAAATGTTTCATAAGTTAAATTCTCCTTTACGGGTACATTATCTAACTCAATTATGTGAGAAGGATCATGGACATATTTATGTAGTTGGGACACATGAAAAACATCATGAAGGTTTGAAAGGTTTGGGGGTAAGGCGATTTGATAAGCTACTGGTCCAACTCTTTTAAGAATTTGAAAAGGTCCAATAAATCGAGGTGTAAGTTTTCGGGATTTCAGAACTCTCCCAACACCAGTCCAAGGATTGACTCTTAAAAATACATGATCTCCTACATCAAACTCTAAATCTTTTCTTCTTCGATCATAATAACTTTTCTGCCTGCTTTGAGCAGCTTTCATTTTTTATTGGATTAACCTAATTTTATCAGTGGTTTGTCGTATAATTTCAGGTCCTAAAATTAAGTTTTCTCCAGACTCTATCCAACACAGAGGGGTTCTACATTTTCTTCCATACAAAGCTTCATAGGGTGCCATACCAATGGAAGAATGAAAACTATTATTGTAAGTAAATTCTATTAAAGGTAGGAAATCTTCCCAGTTCCCCTTATGCTCTAAAACACAGGCTCTTAATAAATCTTCTAAAGACTGGATAGTTCTTTCAGTTTGTCCATCAGTTTGGGGATGATAGGCTGAACTTAATTTTAGTTTAGTTCCTAAAGCTTTATGTAGACTTTCACAAAATCTTGAAGTGAATCTAGGATCTCTATCAGATATTATACTAGAAGGAATTCCATGTAAACGTACAATTTCTTTTATATACAACGTGTTTAATTTTTCTAAAGAATATCAAAGGTTAATAGGAATAAAATGGGCACATTTTGTTAATCTATCTATTATAACCCATACAGAATCAAAACCTTTAGAACTTCTTGGCAAGGAGGTCACAAAATCCATAGAGATACTGTCCCATTTCCATTGGGGTATTTCTTGTTACGCCTAATTCATTTCTACTTATTTACTTATTTATTTTTACGCATAAAATTTTTTCTTCCTTTTTCATTTCTTTTAATTTTCAAAAATGTAGTAATAACCCATAATTAAATTAAAGTTCATTTAAATTTCTGAAAAACAAGTGATGAAACGTAGTGAGCTTTGTCTAATGGTTGTAAATATTAAACATACATACGCGTTAAATTATAATAATACATATCCAGTCATAATACAAGTAGTTCAGAGTCTTCCAAGTACACATCAAACAGCAAAACATTATAAATCTTCCAGAACCTCTTCTCAGCTCATCCAAATCCTACTGTTCATCTGCTCGCCCAAAATAAATTTTGGGGTCATCACAGGTGTCAAACCACAGACACAAAATATGGGTAAGTCTATGTTA
>PYAF01005488.1:0-15632 GCA_007407185.1 Glycine tomentella
CGGATTATGCCATCCGTAACAGTTATACGGATTGGACAATCCGTACGTAATATACAGATTGAGTAATCCGTATGCTGATATCGCCAGGGGCATTTTCGAGATTTCAAAAAAAAAATGGTGTTGAAGAACTTTTGAATGGTGTATGTAGTAACACTCGTACAATTTTATAAAAATATAGCATAACATGGCGGAGCGGAGCCGTCCCGTGCGTATGCGCACGGGTCCAAAACTAGTTCTTTCCTAAAAAGTACTACGACACTTTTGATGGTGTGTACTGCCTTTTCTATATTTCCCACTTCACTCTTCTCCTTGTATTGAGCCTCATGATGTAACATTGCTTTTGATAAGAGTCTAAACTTATATTCAGAGAAACTTTACTTTTCATTAAATGCTTGAAATTCAAATGTTAGAGCATATTTGAAAAAAATTAAAGGGAATGACAAATACATACAGGAATATAAGACTAGATGAAACCTTGACAAACAAACTCATAAAATAAAGAGCTCATCACGTGAATGTAAAAAGCATAATGTAAGTTTTTCATTAGGTGTTGGACAAAATAGAACCCTACATTGGACACTGGATGTTTCATGAAAACCTTTGGACACAGTTTCATTAACGTAGTGCTTCAGATGCTATTTTCTTATGAAATCATTAGACAAAAGTCCATTTATGTGCGTTGGACGCAAATTCAATTAAAACATATGTTTTGTGTCTCTAATCAGAGTAAATATACCTTTCCAAGCATTGAACACACACCACTCTTGCTGAGCTCATTGAAACTCATTACTTCATTAAAGTTTAATATTTTTATTGTCATTAAATATTAAAAATTTAGAGGAGTTAAACATCTTTCATGTCTTTAATTCCAACAACATTGACAAATTATTTCCAAAGAATACATAAATATAGGCAATTTAGTCTCAAAAGGACTAATGTACACAGAAAAAACTTTCAAGAATTATTTTCTCTAAAAAAATTTCAAGGATCAAGTTGTAGGTGCTATATCTTTAAGGAACGAAAATAGGAGTTTACTCAAATAAATTTTTGTAGAAAAGTGAAATTCAATTTGAAAACCAAGTAACGGTGTGTCATGGTCAAAGATGCAACATATCTTAGAAACCACACAAGAAAAACATTCCCCCCACACAGAAAACAAATTAAGAAAATCACACAAAACAAAACTAAGTCATAAAACAATTTTCCTAAATCCCACCCAAATATTCCCATTGTCTAGCCAACTGAGACAGTGTCTGTGTAGAAGAACCATCCTTCAGTGCATTAGTAGCAGAATCTTTTAAATTCCCCATTCTTTCACGCATCCCTTTACCTTCCCCCCCTTCCATCAGACACTTAATCACTCCTGCAATTTCCTCCTTTTCCACTATGCCAACCTCATTAACTTTTGGCCTCAATGCCACTTTTAAGTCCATCGGTTAGCATCACAGCATTCATCCTCTGCTCTGCAAAGAGTGGCCATGTTATTAGAGGCACTCCCTCTTGCACACACTCCAAAATCGAGTTCCAACCACAATGGCTTAGGAACCCTCCAACTGAATTGTGACTAAGGACCTGAACCTGAGGTGCCCTTGAAGCCACAACCAAACCTTTCTCCTTTGTCCTTTCCAAAAACCCACTTGGTAAGAATTTCAAAGGATCCTCATTTTTGGTCTCAAGGTAAGCAGCACTAGCTGAATTACTTGGTGCTCTCAAAACCCACAAGAACCTTTGACCACTCAATTCCAAACCCGCAGCTAGCTCATTGATTTGGTGTTGAGAGAGTGTTCCACCACTTCCAATAGAAACATACAACACTGAACAAGGTGGTTGATTGTCCAACCATCTTAAACACTTATCAGCCTCATTGATTGACCCTTTTTGTGTAATGGGTCCAACTGGGTACAATCTGCTCTTTCCATTTCCAAACTCTTCCAATGCTCTTATAACATCTGGTTCCATTTCCAAGAAGGTGTTGATAATAATCCCATCAGTTTTAAGCATTTCTTTGGCACTTTTAAGAAGATGCTTGTAATATTCACCTGGTCGATTTCAGATTGCATCTGGAAGATCAACCCCCAAGAGTGGTACACAACCTGGTAACTTTATAGGTTCTATTAGATCCCTGTACTCACCTGAAACTTCCTCATCAAGTTTTGGCAATTGTAGAAGCAGTGACAACACCATAGCTGAACTAGGGAAGTAAAAATAGGACAAGGCATTGAATTCCTTTGCAAATTCCAAGGCTTGGAGTGCTAGAATATCTACCACCAACGCAGTTAAAGGGACCTTAGAGAACAAGGATTTCAGAACCTCATGTATTGATGGCAGAGAATAAGAAACAATGAGTTGAATTTTGCGTCCAACGTATACTCCTTGTGGTAATTGTTCTTTGTTAATTGGAGGAAGAAAAATGAAGTCAATAAATGAAGGAAGTGTTTTGAGGTAAGCTTTGGAGGATTCTGTGGGTGACCCAAGGGAGGGAATGATGCAATTAACATGAAAATTTGGGTGATTCATTATAAGTCGCTTGCTGAACTCAATTATTGGAACTAGGTGGCCGAAACCAGGACTTGAATCGATAGCTATGCGAGTTGTTTTTGCCATGAAAACAGACTATAGGATATAGATGCTTAGCTGCCCACAAATTCGTGAAAGCTATTTGTTATGTTATCTTTATGATAAAAGAGTTCTATTCTATAGCAAACCACTCCACTGAGTTCTAATTAATTACACGCAATAGGAATTCACATGCGGCAAAACTTGTTTTTTGCTTTGTTTAAGAGTGTTATGTTTTTTACCCAGTATGACTGGTTAAGTTTCCTAAAACCTTTTGCTTTCAATTGAATTTTTTTAGAGGTTAACTATTTTTTTCTATTACGCCTGTGTTCTATCTATATATCTTATGAATAAAATTCTGACTGGCCTTTAAAAAAGTATTTGTTTTTTGTTTCTTCTACTGTATTAATTTTTGTTTTGACTCTCGTATTTTTTTATGTGTGTATTTAAATTTTATTTCAACAAAGTAATTACTTTTTACCAAACCAACAAAGATAATAAACATAATCAACATTATAAAATTCAATTAAACACCAAAGGAATTTTTCATTCTAGTTCAATTGGTTGAAGAAAATATATAAATTATTGTAAATTTTGATATCTATCATATTTCAATTCATGATCTCAATCGAGAGACATTTCCCTTAGTGACTCTAGAATGGAATCAACCAGATCTTCACTTACATACGATGTTTTCTTTCACAAGGTAGCGCATCTAGATAGCATAGCTGAAGGTGGCCTTCAAAAGCCTAGCAATGATAAGTAAGGTGATTATATAAGTAATCTTTTGTCATTTGTTTTAATGGAAAAAAAAATTAAATAACATTATTCAAAATTAATCGACTCATATAAACACTCTCCTTAAAGATTCCCTAAGTTAGATAAACAGGCTCTACAATATGAACTCTTTTATAGTCAAACGTAAAATTCAACTTGAAAATCAATTAACATTTTAACATGTGTCTGGCAGGTGTCAAAGATAACATATATCTCCAAAACAACAATCATCATTCACCACGTCACCCCCACAAACAAAAATTAAGAAAAGCACACAAAACACAACTACGTAAAACAACTTAAGAAAAAACTATTTTCCTAAACTTCAGTCAAATTCCCCAATAATTAGCCAACTGAGTCAGAGTTTGTGTTGAAGAACCGTGTTTCAGTGCATTAGCAGCAGAATCTTTTAAATTCCTCAATCTTTCACGCATTCCTTTACCTTCTTCTCCTTCCATCAAACACTTTACAACCTTCGCAATTTCCTCCTTCTCAATTATGCCATCTTCGTTAAATTTTGGCCTCAATGCCACTTTAAGACCATCGGTTAACATCACTGCATTCATCCTCTGCTCAGCAAAGAGTGGCAATGTTATTATAGGCACTCCTTCTTGCACACTCTCCAGAGTCGAGTTCCAACCACAATGGCTTAGGAACCCTCCAACTGATTTGTGACAAAGAACCTGAACCTGAGGTGCCCATGATGGCACAACCAAACCTTTCTCCTTTGTCCTTTCCAAAAACCCACTTGGTAAAAATTTCAAAGGGTCCTCATTTGCAGCCTCAAGGTATGCAGCACTAATTGAATCACTTGGTGCTCTCAAAACCCACAAGAACCTTTGACCACTCAATTCCAAACCCGAAGCTAATTCATTGATTTGGTTCTGAGAGAGTGTTCCACCACTTCCAAAAGAAACATACAACACCGAACTAGGTGGCTGCTTGTCACACCATTTTAAACACTTATCAGACTCATCAACTTCATTGCTTGACCCTTTTTGTGTAATGGGTCCAACTGGGTACAATCTGATCTTTCCATTTCCAAACTCTTCCAATGCTCTTATAGCACCTGATTCCATTTCTAAGAAGGTGTTGATCAAGATCCCATCAGTTGATACCATTGCCTTGGTATTTTTAACAAAATGCTTGTAAAATTCACTAGATCGATCATGGGATGGATCCGGAAGATCAATCCCCATGACTGGTACACAACCTGGTAACCTTATAGGTTCTGTTAGATCCTTGTACGCACCTGAAACCTCCTCATCAAGTTTTGACATGTGTAGAAGCAGTGACAATACCATAGCTGAACAAGGGAAGTAAAAATAGGACAGGGCATTGATTTCCTTCGCAAATTCCAATGCTTGAAGTGCAAGAACATCTACCACCAACGCAGTTAAAGGGACTTTAGAGGACAAGGATTTCAGGACCTCAAATATTGATGGCAGAGAATGAGAAATAGTGAGTTGAATTAGTTGTCCAATGTATCCTCCTTGGGATAATTGTTCTATGTTAATTGGAGGAAGAAAGATGAAGTCTATGAATGAAGGAAGGGTTTTGAGGTAGGATTTGCATGATTCTGTGGATGACTCAAGTGAAGGAATGATGCAGGTAACATGAAAATTTGGGTGAAGCTTCACAAGTCGCTTGCAGAACTCAATTATTGGAACTAGGTGGCCAAAACCAGGACTTGAAACAATAGCTATGTGAGTTGTTTTTGCCATGGCAACAGATTGTAGATGTTTAACTACTCACAATTTCGTGACAGCCGTTTATTATGCTATCTATATGACGAAAAAGTTGTCTTGGTCTATAGCAAAGCACTCCACTGGTTTATTGCTTTCTAATTTATTTATTACACGCAATAGGTGTTTACAAAATTAGCAAAACTTGTTTACTTTCGTCTGACTTTTTATATTCAATTAAATAATGGTATGTAGCTTATCGATACCTTAAATAATTTAGTTTAATTTTTTGTTTTTTAATTAAAGTTCAATAATCTTTTTGTAAATATGGTATTTAGATATTATATTTTTATTTTAGTTTAATATTTTATTAAAAGATATTTTTATCTTTAATTAATTCATATTCTTCCTAATTTTAAACCTAATCTTTCCTTTACTACATATAATCCTTTTTACCCTATCAACAATAAAGCACTTTCTGCATTCGCAGATCTGCTTGTTGCTTCTCGCGTCGTGCCTCTTTCTTGGCCACCAAGCATCGACCACGGTTTGGAAATGAGCTTTTGTTTCCACATTCTTGGACAAAAGTTAAGTGTTATTAAAAAAAAATTTCCTTTATAAAAATAAAATACTCTAATTATACATAATAAATTGATTTCGTAATTATCTTTTATCCAACATTAAAACATTTTTTATCCAATATTAGAACAAGTATATTTAATAAAATTTTGAAATATATAATTTATATTTATCTTGATTTTTTTGGAACAAGTTAAAAAGGAAATCATAATATTTTCCTTTTTAATTTATTTTTAAAAAATCAAGATAAAGATAAAAATATATATATCGAAATTTCTTAAATATATTATTTCTAATCTTGGATAAAATATATACATGTCTTAATGTTCAATAAAAAATAACTATGATATCAATTTATTATATATAATTAGAACATTTTATTTTTAAGGCAAAAAAATAAATAATAACACTCAATTTTTGCACATGGAATACAGAAATGAAAGTTCTTCTACAACCGTGGTCACTGGTTGGTGGCGAGGGTAGGAGACACACGCAAATGACGAAGTAGGAGGCACAATGCAAAAAGTTGCGCACGGAAAGGAGTTTACTGTTGACGACGGTTAGAAAGATTATATGCAAGAGGAAGGAAATATTAGGTTTAGAATAAGAAAGAATAAGAATTAATAAGGGATAAAATTGTGTTTTAATAAAATATTAAATTTAAAATAAAAATATCAAATTTGCAAAAAGATCCTTTAATTTTAATTAAAAAACAAAAAATTAAATTGAATTATTTCATGTAACAATATAAAATATAAGTAATGTGGCATCACATGATTCAATAATATATAAATCACACTGATATGATTTGACTTTTTTTCAAGTTACATACAAGCAACACCATGTTATTTATGCATAGCTTTGAAAGTGTCAGACATGATGATGCTGCTAGGTTGGGCTCATGTAGGGCTTTTTATATTTAATTTAGGGCATTAGTTGCTAGATCTTACATTTTTATTAAATTATTCTTATGTTATTATTTATTATTCAGTTTATTCTCAAAAATATTACATAACAAAACACAAATATTTATGTAGGCATGATAAGAGGATAAATTTGAAATAAGTTTGACTTTTTTGTCTTAATTATCGTAGAAGGTGGGATGTACATGTTCAGATTTAAAAGAGGTGAATTTATTTTTTTAAACTCATTTCCATTCTTGTTGGGTTTATCATATTTGGATAAACTAGCGGCAAACCTGTCACAATATATCACATTTTTTTTTTATAATTTTAGTTTACTTACATACATTAAAATTTTATATTTAGAATTTATTTTAATTTATGTTTTGTCTTTGGAAGAAAATACTCTAGTTTGGTTCTTATTATCTATCATTGACATAATATCATTTTATATTAAAGTTTATATATTTTTGTTCTTTATTCCCTATCATCTTTCATCCACATAGTATCATTTCCTAGCCTTTTTTTTCTTAAAAGAATTAATGTTTAATTTTATTTCCTTTATAATTTGAGTTTTTATTAGTGTTTCTTATTTTCTTAAAAAATATTTTAAGTCGTCTATCATCAATTTATCATAAATGCATTATAAGTTGATATGTCAAAGTGAACTAAAAACTCCTTAAATAAACATTTATGAAAGTAACACATTAAAAAAGAGTTTAATGCTTATAAATTGATAATGTAAAATAATTTTAGATTGTGATTGAATCATAAATAATTGTTTCTATGAATTTTAAAATAGTTATTGTAAAATTTAAAAAATTATCATACATGATAAATTATTATTTGATGACTATATAATTTTTATATGATTTGACCCTTTTTTCTTAAAAAAGCTAACTACCAATAGGATAATACTTTTTAATCACATGTGATGTTTTAATTTGAATAATAAAAGACATGAAATAAATTAATTATTTCAATGTTATTTTAAAAACAATGTAAAATAATATAAAAAATATATATAATAAGATCGTATAATTTTTTTAATTTTTTGTAGGCTTCTTTAAGGTGTAAATTTTATGCCGTTGCACTTCAGGACAATGCCGGCCAGATACTGCATATGCACTAATCAGCATATATATTATCTATTAATACCAATTAACTCCCCTACAATTTGCCACTTACTTTGTCTTTATAGCTTGTCTTTTTGTTTAGATTAATGTGGTTAATCCAAACTCGTTATGTTTTATATTGGTTGTGGACGTGGCTTTCATCGGAAGCTTTTATCCTCTCACGCATTTGAAAGGCCCAATGGCTTGTCAACTTTCCTAAAACCTTTTGCTTTCAATTCAATTTTTTTAAGAGGTTAGATTTTTTTCTTCTGTTTCTGCTTATATATTATATTTTGCTTTTAGTCTTTTATTATTATTATTATTATTATTATTATTATTATTATTATTATTTATGTCAATCTTCCCATTATTTTACAACTCAAGACAAACATATATATACAATTTTCAACTGAAATTATGTATGTATACATTTTTAATATTATTTAAACCTTTTGTTACAGGAGATTTTGATAGACGGAATCAAAAATATTGTTATTTAAGGACAACAACTATTTCAAGTTTGAAATGGTCAAGTGTAGTTTTGGATGATACTATGAGATGTGCTGTCGACAAGCTTAGTTATTGATGGGATAAGTTAGAATAATATCCTTTAATTTTTTGCAAATAGGTGTATGACAAATGATTGTTTAAATTCAACTATCTTAAGCTGAATGTTATTTTTTTTTTTTAGTTCAACCCATAGGCAATTGTTGTAATGTTGTCATCCCAGCACAAATTATTAATGTTATTGTTGAAAGAAAAAGCAAATATCAGTTGTTATTGAGTATTGATCAATCATGATTGCTTTTACAACAATGGAACATGGAGATTTTACGTACTAAATATATATTATTCAGTTGATGTGTACTTATAATTTTGAGAAAAAAAAAGTAGTCACACGAGATTGTAAGACGGTTATCAAATTAAAATCGTAAAAGAAGTAGAAAAAAACAGTAAATCTAAGACAGTTATACGCAGAAACCGTCTTAGAAAAGCAACATTCAAAGACGGTTCTATTAGGTAACCGTCTTTGAAGGCTTAAATTCAATATGAAAAAATTGACACCTGCTCGGTGCTGGAAGGTCGGAAGGAGAAGTGTTATAAGCTTTGAATGGAAGCCCCGATAAATGGCGACAATAACTCTAACTGTCCTAAGGTAGCGAAATTCCTTGTCGCATAAGTAGCGACCTGCACGAATGGTGTAACGACTGCCCCGCTGTCTCCGACATGAACCCGGTGAAATTGAATAAAAGAAAAAAAATTAAAATTTACGACAGTTATAAGCATAAACCATCTTAGAAAAACAACATTCTAAGATGATTCTACCTGATAACCGTCTTAGAAGGCTTCAAATAAAAAAAAGAATAAAAATTAAAATCTAAGACGGTTGTAAGCATAAACCGTCTTAGAAAGGCAACATTCTAAGACGGTTCATGTGTATAACCATCTTAGAAGGCTTCAAATAAAATAAAAAAAAGCAAAAACAAAAAAATTAAAATCTAAGACAGTTACGAGCCTAAACCGTCTTAGAAAGGCAATATTCTAAGACGGTTCATGTGCATAACTGTCTTAAAAGGCTTAAAATAAAAAAAAAATCTAAGACGGTTATGAGCCTAAACCATCTTAGAAAGGCAACATTCAAAGATGGTTCTATAGGATAACCGTCTTTGAAGGCTTAAATTCAATATAAAAAAAGAAAAAAATTAAAATCTAAGACGATTATGAGCATAAACCGTCTTAGAAAGGCAACATTCTAAGACGATTCATGTGTATAACCGTCGTAGAAGGCTTTAATTCCAAAAAAAAATTAAGAAAAAAATTAAAATCTAAGACGGTTGTCTGTTGCAACCGTCTTTGAATCACAAATACAAAGACGGTCGGGTAACCGTCTTTGAATAACCAACTTTTAAAGACGCTTGCATCAAAGACGGATTTGGAATCGTCTTTGAATGTGCTTTAGAACCGTTTTCGAATAGCTTATATATAGTAGTGAACCTCTGTTGCAAAAACATTAATTAATTTTTTTTTCTGCTGATAAGGGTTCCAAAAGGCCTCCATATATCTTGGCAAGTTTGGAATACCTTTTTTTACATTTTAAATATTTATTTGTAATTTGTATTAGTGCGTAATAAGTTTAATACCTTAATTTTTTTCATCTAATTTAATTTCTTGTTAGTTTATACAGTAACATATCATATCATATTAAAATATATATTGTCATAGTGAAAATAATGAAAGTTCAATAAGCCTACACTGAACATGACATGTAATGTTAATTAAGGACTGTATAGCTATGCTCACCACCAATTAACTTGGAAAGTTTTATATTTTAATTTATTCACTAGATTGTGACTTGTATGAGCACCAAGCTTTAGGTGGTTCAGCTAGCAAGTTTGTTAATTTGAATGAATCCATCATTTACTGGGTAATTGACAATATTAATAAATAATAGCACACATGTATCACAACCAAGTTGCATGCAACTTGTAAGATGACGACAATGATATAGCTGTCTAAAGAAATCTTGAAACAGAAAATTGTGATTTTACTTATATGACAAATTGTACAATTGTGAACCGAGTTCTTCGCCAACATAAATAGCCAAAGGGCTATATCTAAACTTCGAAACCTAAAGATAAAGATAGAAGGCAACGAACTAAAAACATAAAAGCTATCCTATCAGTATCAGTTATAATAAAATGGTAACTAACTATAATTACTAGCTAGATTGAGTTTTTGATATAACTCAATATGTAAACTTATTATCTCAAGTGTCGCATTTAAAAAAAAAGGTTGGGTCAGGTTTATTATTAGGTGTCTCTATATCATACATTTTGTTATCTTCCTTAATTTATTATCTTTGAAAGTTTTAGATTTTTTTTTTTGTTTATATCACATGTATCCTAGGGAGATAATTCTATTTGAGTCCGATATGACAACTATGAACTATTGTGGAATCTCAGATACTCTAAAATAATAACAAATGCCTTAAAATTTTATTTATGCAATCTTTCTCTCCCTTTTCCCCCTCTTTTCTTGAAGACCTTTTCTTCTTGTTAAATGATTATGAATAGGAGTATTTCATAGGAAATAGGAGTATTCCATAAATAGAACAAAAATCTTTCAAAAATTTAACAATTAGAAAAGAAAAGGAGGTAGTATAATTAATTTAGGTTCTGAAATTAATGACATTAAAACTTCTTTTATTTATTACAAAAGGAGCAAAAAGAGGATAGATCCTTCATGGAATGAATTTTATTTTTGTTCACATAAAAAAATTATCAAAGTTGGGTGCATCCTTTTTTGGTTTTATCTATTTCTTAGTTCTTACTTTCTACAAATCTGCCTAAGTAGAGAAATAATCCTGAGGACATGTTGATCATATTCATAACTTAATTTTCTGTCTATCTCTAACAAGTAGAAAACTCTATATTGTTTGTTGCTGCACTACTTTGTATTTTCTTGATTCAGTTTTTATACTACTTAAGTTTGGTATATTGATTATACTTTCATGTGTCAAAAATCCTATTTCTACGTGGTTAATGAACCCTGCTGCATGTCTTGGATTTATTTTGGAGTAATTGAAACTTAGGGAAGAAAATGATTGTTGACTCAACATTGATTTCGTGCTTGAGTTGGAGGGCCCTCCATCCATCGAGTCAAGTAATTCGCTATCGGAAATATTGCCGCCGCGTATATTTGGGGTGTCTTTAAGGTGTGGTTGGAGCCACTTCCCATGTGTTTGGTTTGGCCCCCATGGTTATGTATCTTCTTTTCTCTGCTATATATTACATCTTTGGGGGTGCTTCAGCTTTTTAGGGGGATTGGTGCCAGCCTAGCTGGGACGATTTCCCCTTCTTAGCTAGTGCTCCTCTTATTTATTAAAAAAAAAAATATTATTTTTAGGACAGTATTGTTCTTCATGTCTTGCTGTGTCTCATAACTGAGTTTGAATTCTAACGCAATTTTTTCATTGGTTCGGGTCTATATATTTATATATGCTAGATGCCTAGATGAGTTCCTTGTTGTGAAGGGGGTTAAACTTTTATGTTATCATAGAAGTAGTGTGGATTGCCCAGCTTATTTATGGTATATGTATGAAGGAGAATCTCTGTTGCAGCTGTTTTTATCAGTTGCTGTCACTTATCTCAATTGGAATTATCTTTATTTTGGGATTCCAAACAACTCATTTATCATCATTGAGTTTCCCTTCAGTCTTAGCATTTATGCAGGATGTCAGCTTTGAAGTTATATTGGGTTGTAACAATTAAGGTTTATTGGCTCTTCTTCTCATCCACATTCATCACCTCAACATACTAATGAAAGTGAAACGACGAAGATAGTGATTAGTTTTGTTTTTTTTGGTCTGCAAAATATGAATATATTTATATTAATAATATGCCAAGAGATACAAGAAGTATCTCTCAGATTGGCGTGTCTACAAACGTTACCCCTCAAAGGCCATGTATCAGATTGCCGATGTCTTGCATAATCCTAGAAATAGAATGATCAGATTCCACGTTGTTGAATACCTTATTTTTCCTGAATCTCCATAAATTCCAGCTGACCGATCCCTATATAACCCACGCAGCTTCTCCAAAATTGTAATTCGCATTGCAAGATCCTCAATACCTTAACCATGAAAAGCACACAAAATACAACTACTTAAAAACAATTTAAGAAAAAAGCTATTTTCCTAAACCTCACTCGAATTTTCCAAGTGACGAGCCAATTGAGACAGGGTTTGTGTTGAAGAACCATCTTTCAGTGCATTAGCAGAGAAATCTTTTAAATTCCTCATTCTTTCACGCATTCCTTTACCTTCTTCCCCTTCCATCAGACACTTTTATCACCTTTTATCAACGCCACTTTAAGTCCATCGGTTAATACTTAACATAACTGCATTCATTCTCTGCTCATCCATGAGTGGCAATGTTATTATAGGCACTCCCTATTGCACACTCTCCAATGTCGAGTTCCAACCACAATGGCTCAGGAACCCTCCAACTGAATTCTGACTAAGAACCTGAACCTGAGGTGCCCATGATGGCACAACCCTTTCTCCTTTGTCCTTTCTAAAAACCCACTTGGTAAGAATTTCAAAGGGTCCTCCTTTTCAGCCTCAAGGTGGTGCTCTCAAAACCCACAAGAACCTTTGACCACTCAATTCCAAACCCGAGGCTAACTCGTTGATTTGGTTGAGAGCGTGTTCCAACACTTCCGAAAGAAACATACAACACTGAACAAGGTAGCTGCTTGCCCAACCAACTCAAACACTTACCAGACTCATCAACCTCATCTCTTGACCCTTTTTGTGTAATGGGTCCAACTGGGTACAATCTGATCTTCCCATTTTCATACTCTTCCAATGCTCTTATAGAACCTGATTCCATTTCTAAGAAGGTGTTGATCAAGATCCCATCAGTTGATACCATTGCCTTGGGTTGAAGCTGGAAGATGAGCCCCCAAAATTGGTACACAACCTTGTAACTTTATAGGTTCTGTTAGGTCCTTGTACTCACCTGAAACTTTCTCATCAAGTTTTGGCATGTGTAGAGCCAATGACAGTACCATGGCTGAACAAGGGGTGTAAAAGTAGGATAGTGCGTTGAACTGCTTTGCAAATTCCTAGGTTGGCAATGCAAAAATATCTGCAACCAAAGCTGTGAAAGGAAATTTAGAGGACAAGGATTTCAGGGCCTCATGTATTGATGGCAGAGAAGAGTAATAGTGACTGCAGGGTGTACTCCTTGGGGTAATTGTTGTTTGTTAATTGGAGGAAGTAAGATGGTTTCTATGTTTGAAGGAAGAGTTTTAAGGTAGGCTTTGGAGGATTCTGGGGGTAACCCAAATGAGGGAATGATGCAGTTGACATGAAAATTTGGGTGAAGCTTGATAAGTCGCTTGCTGAACTCAACTGTAGGGATTAGGTGGCTGAAACCAGGACCTGAAACAATAGCTATGTGAGTTGTTTTTGCCATGAAAACAGAACACATACTATAGATATGTTTGCCTCCAAAATGTGGTGAAAGCTAAATATGATGCTCTCTTTATGATAACGAAAAGAGTTCTGTTTTTTGTTATCCAATTTATACACATAGGAATTTGAAAGAAGCATACCTTGGTTTGATTTTCTTTATTTGAATGTTATTTACGCATAGCTTTCAAGGTGGAGGATGCGATGACGTAAGTGCTTTGGCAAACTTGGTTTGACTTCCTTTATTTCCTAGTTTTTCTTTCTAGCTTGTTTTTTCTTTTCTATGTTTGGAATGAAGGTGAAAAGAAAAGAAAAAATTTAAAATTTGAATTAAAAGAAAAGTGAAAGAAAAGAAGTTTAAATTTATGTTTGTATAAGTCAACTTTTTTTTCTTTTCATTTATTCTTAATCCAAATAAAAGAAAATATTTCGCTATATATGTTTTTTTTTAATTTCTATCATTAATGTGTGTTGAATTGTATAGAAGAAAAAAATAAAAATATTTAAATTAAAGTAAAAAAATGATTTTTTTAAAAATTTCTTCTTAAACAGTGATATTCTCTCTTCAATCAAACAATCCTTTAGCTTGATGTGGTTTACCAAACTTGTTTGGGGTTTATTGGTTGTGGACATCCAGAAAGTTTGCTTTGATTCTCCCTCTTACATTCGTAAGGCCCAATGACTTTTACTAACTTAATTTCCTATAACATTTTTGCTTTCCGTTCATATTCTTTAATTCTTATTGTTTCTTTTTTATACTGCTTTTAGTTGACGAAGTCTACCGTACAAGACTAAAACATGTATTGTACCGTGCGAAAGATATATGAGTCATTGGATCGTGTTTTTTTTTTAATTTTCTTTTTCTTTTTCTTTCTTTCTGCCATTTACCAATTTTTCCTTCACTCTCCATTTCTAGCTCCGACAACAAACTCACTGTGAATCTCCATCTCCGTCCTTCTCTTTCACGTCCCTTGTCTCCATCTCCGTCGGAAGAAGTTTGTTGACGAGGTTCCCGAACACAGCAGCAACGACAACAAGTTCCTTCAATCAAAACCGAAGAAACAACGTGGAAGAAGCGAAATCGCAATCTGAGAAATCGTGGAAGAGTGTAACGACGAGGTGAAGGCACACCAGTGATGATGGAGAAACAATACGGTAATAGAGATCGTGAAAGATCGAATAGGACAGGTGAAAGATCATAAGGTGAAGGCTTTGGTTTGGAAGGTTCTGGAAGGTGAAAGATAGCAAAAATTTGTTCTCCTATGCCTTCACCTCAACCGTTAATATCATCAGTGATGATTATTGTTTCTTCTGATCTCCAACCCTTCACCTCAATCGTTACCATAGGGTGAGATAGTGCGATTGATAGAATATGCGAAGCTTTGGTTTGGAGGAATCTGGAAGGAACCAACCGTACGATTCGATCGAGGTGAATCGTGCGGTGCGATGGGAGGTGCACAGTGGGTCACGGAAGTCGGAGGTGCACCGTGATGCGTGAAACGACCACTTCTACTTCTCTTTCTATTACGTATTTATTTTATTTGCTACAGATTTTTTTTTTCTTCAAAAAAACAGAAAGAATGAAAGTTCCAACGCATCTTTGTTAATTTTAAAAACAAGTTCAGAAATGAAGGTTCAAATGAAATTTCCACGATAAGAAATGAGTTTAGAAATAATAAGAGATTTGCGTGTTATTTAACGTATGTAGTCCATAACGTTCACACATACATACCATACAGTCCAGTATTACATGTCCATAGTCAACTATATAAATAATCCAACGTACAAAACAAAGTACAGAATCATCAAAAGCAGACAAGCATCATACACACTTCATCATATCTTCACGTACGACATCCATGTCACTGCTATTCTGCTCGCCCAAATAATTTGGGGTCATTACAAGTGTCAACCACCAGACACAACACAGGGTTAGTCATGATAAATAAAATTTAAATATCAACAGACCAAGAATAAATATACGTAAACAAAAATTTACAGAATATAAACAAGTCATTTTCACACACATAATTGTCATAAA
>PYAF01005488.1:28656-84688 GCA_007407185.1 Glycine tomentella
TCATATCTGTGTTATATTCTTCTATAGTAGTAAATTAGGTACATTTCAAATGCATTATAAATAATTATAAATTTATATATGTTATATTTTTTAATTTATACATTTCAAATACATATTACATCAATTTTATTACTTGAAGAAAGAATAAACCAAAATAAATTTCATTAGACTTAATATTAGATAACATCTCGTCAATTAAAAATAAAAATTTAATTATCTTCCTCAATTTTTATATTTATATTCTACTAAATATTTTAAAAATTAATTTTATTGTTGCACATAATTTTTTTATATAAATATAAAAATATATAATTTAATCGAACCCGTACGATACACAATTTAAAATATAGTATTTATATATATTGTACGTATACTTCGTTGCATAATCATTTAGTTTATGCCATTTCACTGCTTAGCCCTTTATTTCTTTTGTTCTACTGTGGACAACTTCTATTAATTAGTTTGTAATTTGGAATTATATTTGTGGACTTGAACTTCGCTTATTTACTTTTTAATTACTTAAGTCTCAACCAATCATTTTACAAATCAGTACCTACTTAAAGCAGCACAAATATCCTCACTCTAGTTTATCATTAGGCAGATATACATATAAGCTCAAAGGAAGAAAAAAAACTAGGAGAAACAGGTAGTGGACAAAAAGTCAACAATTTGACCTCATTCATGCTCTTAATTAATTACTTACCCAACAAATAAACTCCCAACTGAATCAAAGTTTTTGTAGATGATCCTTCTTCTTGAAGTGCTTCAGCAGCAGCATTCTTCAATTTCTGCATTTTTACACCAATTTCTCTGCCTTCTTCACCCTCCATTAGTCTTCTTACAACTTTAGCAACTTCCTCTCTTCCCACCAAACCATTTTCGTTAGCTTTTGGCCTTAGTGCCACTTTTAGGTCATCAGTTAGCGAAACTGCATTCATTCTTTGCTCAGCAAACAGTGGCCACACTATGAGTGGTACACCATTCACAATACTCTCAAGGGTGGAGTTCCATCCACAGTGAGTTAAAAACCCACCAGTTGCATTATGAGCAAGAACTTGAACTTGAGGTGCCCATGAAGGAACCACCAAACCTTGTTCCTTGGTCCTCTCAATGAACCGTTCGGGTAAGAACCGTAAAGGGTCATCACTTTCACAACCAAGGTGAACAGAATTTGGTGATTCACTTGGTGCTCTCACAACCCACAAGAATTTCTTACCACTGAGCTCCAACCCCAAAGCTAGCTCATTGAATTGGTCTTGTGAAAGTGTCCCTCCACTTCCAAAGCTAACATAAAGAACAGAATTAGGTACCTGATTCTCCAGCCACCTTAAACATTCACACCCTTTTGTTGTTACACTATCTAATCCAGTTTGTATAACGGGTCCAACCAGATAAATAATAGGGTACCCAGTTCCTTCCTCTCGCAATGCTCTTATTGGCCCTGCTTCAATCTCTTTGAAGCTATTAACCAAGATTCCATCAGCTACATGAAGCGTTTTGCTTCGTTGAAGAAAGAACGAATACATTTGGCTGGTTCGATCACGAAAAGGTTTTGGTAGGTCTCTGCCACGGATTGGCACACAACCAGGGATTTCAATGGGTTGTGTTAGGTCTGTGGATTCAGTGGAAAGTGTCTGATCCAGCTTTGGCAAATTGAGGTACAAAGACAGTGTCATAGCCGATGTTGGAATGTAGATGAAGGATAACATGTTGAGCTCCTTTGCACAAATAAGCGCCTCACTTGCGAAAAGATCAACAATCATAGCAACCACCCTTGAGCTTGAACTCAATGACTGCAAGGCATCGCGGATATAAGGCAGAGAACGAGTCACTGTGAGCCTGTGAATTGTTATAAACAGATGCTTCAAAATGATGCTGCAATTGTATGGTTATTTTATTGTAATAAAAAGAAGCATATATATATATATAAGTAATTAGATATTTTCATACAAGGGTGAGAGCAATAAATTTAATCATACAACTATATATATATATATATATATATATATGATTAAAATTTAACGTGACGATCGAGAACATTTAAAAAAGTTATATACTACTTTTTAAGAGTAGATCCAATAATCAATGTTTAGGTGTCATGTTTCTTTCAGCACATTTTATATATATAAAAAAAACAATGAAATCAAATCGATAACTCAATGGATTAGAATGATGACAATAATTGGATTAACAATGATGATGAGAATTGTGTCAAAAAAATAATGATGAGAATTGAATGACTAACACTGATCCTTACCCGAACAAAATAGGTGTCACTTGGGGTGGTTTTGGAGTGTCTTGAGGAAGGTCATCATGGTGGATTGTGGGAAGAAAAGTGGAGTGTATTCTTGAAGGGAGAGTTTGAAGGATGGCTTTGTTGGCATCGGAGGGAGACCCAAGTGTGGGAATGAGGCATGTGACGTGTAAGTCATTAGAGTGCTGAACGAGGCGTTTGGAAAATTCGATAACTGAAGCTTGAATGCTGAACCAAGGACTGGGAACAATCACTACGTGGGTTGGCTTCTCCATGGGATTGGAACAATTAATTATGTCAACTTATGAGGCTCAATTGTGAAAGATTAGTGACTTAATTTGGGAAGATTGAGAGAGTTTTATGTGGCAATAGTGTAGAGTGTCTTCTGTAGCATAAGCTTGGGATTGAAAGAGATAAATAAGGTGACGATGGACCTGTGGTGATCTCATGAAAATTGATAAACTAAATAGGATAATTTTTTTTATTTTTGTAAAGAACATAGAATAATCTGAATCTGTACACGTGTGTTGTTTACAAAATAATAAAGTCATGCCGTGGAGAAAATATAGTGTGATGTAAGCGCTAACATAAGCATTTTATAAGTTTAATATATTGATTTCCAATTTTTCTTTGTCATAATAACATCAAGCGCAAACAGCTGGAAAACATCTTCCAATAAAAAATTGACGTTGTGCTGTGATTTTGAGACTTTTATATTCCAAAAATGTTTTTTTTTTAAAAAAAACAAGATAGTTAAATTAATTAGAAACAATATTATATATGATATTAATCTGTTTCTGTTTAAATAATAAAACTATAAACAACCATACTAAGGTGGACTTTTTTGTTTTTTCTCAAAAAAATAAAAAAGGTGTTTTTTTATACCCACAGTAGAGTAGTACTCCAACCGAAAGTAGTAGTCTGACCTAATTTTTTTCTCTCCAAAGTCAAAGATAGAGTATTAAATAGAAAAAGGGTTTTGAGAAAAACCATCTCAAGCAACCAGATTCAGCGATGACAAATAAATCTAAAATGTATAGAAATAGAATAAAGAAGTTTAAATTGTATTTTTTTACGAAAAAGTCATTGTCCAGAGGGAAAATCAGCCATGACACTAACACCATTTGTGTAGACTAAGCCAGTGTTAGCCATTAGTGTATCCAACTAAGTTTTCTAAAGCTTAACTGGGTACATCTTATACCTAGTTTATTGCTATGTATACAAATATACTTATGATAAAAAAAAAAAAAAAGTTTTAACACAATCCAACACTTCAAGTCCGGATTTTTTTTTTTTAAAAATAGTATAGTGTCAATTTAGCAAACGCTAACACTGGAATTTAAATTAGCTTACACTAACTTTATAACACCTCAATATTTAGAAATTTTTATTTCCATAATTTATTTGGAAAAAAAATTGTGTTATATTTCATTTATATGTCAAATACCTAACCAAGTATCCAAGAATCGTAAACCCAAATACTCTATTTTTGACTTCTTATTGTAATCAACATAACTTTCTGCATCAGTTTTATCTATAACAATTAATATAAAA
The DNA here is from genome assembly GCA_007407185.1 of Glycine tomentella. Classification (NCBI taxonomy): domain Eukaryota; kingdom Viridiplantae; phylum Streptophyta; class Magnoliopsida; order Fabales; family Fabaceae; genus Glycine; species Glycine tomentella. Next base: position 32,465 of record PYAF01005488.1, read on the forward strand.
AAGTGATTTAAGTGATTTTCTATATTAATTGTGATTATAATCGATGTAGAAACTGAATAAAGTCATTTTCAGCATCAGTTATAATGAAAATCACCAATCTTTGATAAATAATTTTCAAAAATCACCTAATTTAGTATATAATTTTACAAAATCATCTAATTTGACAAAAAAAAATAGTCTAAAATGAGGACAATTTGAGTTTTATATTTAATTTCAGTTTCAGTTATATATATTTTTATTAATTATTGTCATCTCTTTTATTCTTCTTCAATCTAACATAACATTTCATAAATATATTATATTTATTAAAAATAACATTTAAAATATTTTTTAATGATATATTTATATATTTTGTTAAAATTATAATATAAAATTAACTATTCAATAAAAATATAATAATGTGATGTCTAATAATTACAACATTTTAGTATTTAATTATGTAGTTTAATTTGATTATACATTATATTTAATACATCTACATCAACATCAACATCAACATCATCTTTAACCCAAGTTAATTAGGGTCGGTGGTAGACGAACCTGATAATAAATACGAGAAAGTTGAAAGAAAGAAAAAGAAGAAAAGGAAGGGATAAAAAAAATGAAAAATAAGACAAAAGAAAAGAAAATAAGATAAAAGAAAGGTGAAAAGAATATTATAAGTTTATTGATTATATATATCAACCTATATTAGGCAGAATAGTAGTACTGAGCAAGAAGTACATTGCTCTAAACTCTAAGTAAGATGAAGGCTTTTTCAGTTTTGTTCCTTCTGCTTGTTCTTTCTATTGGGTTTGGTATGTTTTACTTCCGATTTATTCAAGCACTAATTTATGTTTATCAATTTCTTAAATTTCTTTATTTTGAAAATTTTCTAAACTTGACATTCATGGTTGGATATTAATAAATATTTTTTGTGTGACAGAAAATGAAGGACCATTTAAAGTGATAGAAGCAAGCATATGTGACATAAAATTGTATGACTACCGTGATGACACATGTTTCACTAATTGTGTCAAGAAATATGGAAATAAAGTAACTCCTTTGTACAATGAAGTTGGTCAATGCATATGTCGTTACAAATGTTAAGTGTTTGATTTTCTTCTCAAACGTTACTCTTATGTGCGCTAGTTTATGTAGCAACAATTATGGAATCAAACAAATAATATCACTCTTTTGTTATTATATCTATTGATTTGATCTTTTTCATATTCCTTTTATACTATGATTATTCATTCCATGAATAATTTCAATTTAATATTCGCAGAAAAATGGAGGGAAAATACTTATTCATGGATTCATCAAATAAAAATTGATATCTTCGTAAAAAAGAATAAGAAACATTTATATCGTGTTTCAAATAAAATTTAGATTTTAATTACACTACACAAAATAGTACACAGTTCTATCCTTATCTAATAATGATTTGCTACTTGTTTGAAAATTGTTAATTCTAATGAATTAACAATGTAAAATTTTTTCCAGTAAAAAAAAACAATGTAGAAGTTTTTATATTCATAATGCATCAAAATCAAACTCAAACTATTTACTGTCAAGGAAAATTAATTATATCTTACAGAATGAAAACGGAAATAATTTAAATCAAATTAATGAAGCCAAAGTACTTTTTTGTTTCCATGACAATTCAGTCGGAATTTATCTTCAAAAGTCAAATCCCACTAAAAAGACCTCTAGGAATTAGTCCATTGATAGCCAAGTTTTAGTCGATTGATTTCAAATTGTGAATGATGTGTTGTTTGATGCTTCAATTAGTAGAATAAATTTTTACCTATTTAATGACTTATCTTTGTAAGATTGGATAATTATATTTGTAATGTTTATTTATGACTTAAGTTCTCACAAATAAATATTATGTTTACTTGTTTGTAATATTATCTTCGGTCTTATATATTAAAAATAAAACACAATATTTTCTTGAACCTAATAATAAGAAATATAAGACTATTTTATTGTTAAATTTTTTTATTCCTAATTAATTATGAGGTATGATATGCACTCATTTTTTCATGAAAGTGAATAATTTATTGAGCTATTAAAGAAACAATACTCATTGGTTAAAAAAAAAATCTTTTAAAAATAATTATCTCTTAAATTATTTAATATCATAATTACATGTATAAATATATAGATATCCAAGAGATATGAAGATGAATATTAATATTATTATCCACACAAATATAAATTTATATATAAGTATTTTGTTAAAACACGCGTACGATGATGAATAATGTAAGACTCAACCTAGACTACCTTTTACCATGCTAGGTGTAATATTGATGAATCTAATACGAAAGTGATGCATACGCGTGGGTAGCACACTGAGTAATCAAAGTCAATGAAGTGACATTGGGGTTACCTTCACTTGGAGCAGCAAAATGGAAGGAAGCACTATTTTCTTGACATTTTCAATTTTCAGTTATAAACGCACTTCAGGAACCTTCCCAGAACTTTTTGTTGACCCTATTCTTCAATATTTAATTAAGTTCATTCATTCGTTATTTTAGTTCTACAATTCGAAGGGTACCAGCTTTCTCTCTTCAATTCATTCCCATTTGCGCTCTCTCATTCAAATTCTTTCTATATTCTCCTCTTTGTTCATCATCAATCATGCTTTCGTTACGGTTACTTCGCCTTTTCTCTGTTCGTTCTACGTGTAACCAAGCTCCCATTCTGCAGGAAAGCTATAAGGTGTTTTTCGAAATACTAATCTCACATTTTCTTTCTGCATTATTAATTTTCTCACTTGTTATGTATTTTTTTTACTGTAATATAGTACTATTTTATATATTTCCCTCTTTTGAACAAAATATTATGTTCCAGGTGTGTAAAGAAACTGGCTTTCGATCATTATCTCCAGGTACGTCATGTCAGCTTAATCTTATTATTTCTTAGTCGTTCTCTTAATTAGTTTTCAATCTGAATTACTATTATAATATAGAGAGAATGACGTAAGATCAATTTAAATTATTGCATAACCATAACTTTCAAATGAATTTGAATATGACCTTAATTAAGTAACGTTACATAGCACAATTGTCTAGTCGTTATTGTCATGTGCAGCTTTTAGATTATTACTGGTAACATTAAACTAACTATAAGTTCACCAAAAACACAAAAACTAACTATATTGATAAATTTAAGGAAATTACCTATGCATCTCCAAAGTATAATACAACGTTTGTTTTGTAGCATTAGAGTCAAACAATTCATATCATAGTTTATTTTGTGATATTGTATTATGTACTTTATTAATGTGTATGAACTCAGTATTCCTCCGTTGAGAGTTAAATACTAATTTTTTGGTTTTTTCATTTTTTCATACACAATCAGAATTAAGAATGAAACTCTATATAACATGCATAAGAAGTAAAAATTAAGAATCAATCTCCTAATCACATATATAAGAAATAATATTATCTGTGAATCATGCGATACCATGTTAGGATAAGCTACTTGGTTGTAGATTACTAATAGATATATAAATATCTTGTAGTTGTATAAGTAATTAATAAATAAGAAAATCTTTGTGCCATAAAAAATATAAAAAACTTGTAGTAGAAAAATTGGCAAGGGTAAAAATTGATGTGCCAGCTAGCGGCAGTGATTACGATTACGAACCCGTATTAGTCCACGACTGTATTTTCTTCGAGTGCTCTTTCTGGGAAACCCAATTTGTAAGTTTGCAACACTTTCTCTGTGGAAATTCGAAACCAAACCACTGTAATGATTATGACCAATCTCTTTAATAATAGAAGAGAAAGAAAGAAAGAAAGTAAGAAACACATTCTATACGAAAGCCCAATTTTCATTTTTTCTTATAAATTCAGACACCCAAACACGCTCTCTGTCTGTGTAGGTTCGGTGAAAATGAGTTCAGGAGGAAAGCAGGGTGGCTTCGTTTCGTACCAAAACGTCGTCGTAATGAGGCACGGGGAGCGTTTGGACAACTTCGAGCCGTCGTGGGCGGCGACGGCGGCGCGGCCGTGGGATCCGCCGCTGGCAGGGGCAGGTAGAAAACGGGCGTTCGAAACGGGTCGGAGGCTCCGGGTGAGTGTCGGGCTTCCGATCGGGCGGGTCTTCGTTTCGCCGTTCCTCCGCTGCCTCCAGACCGCCGGGGAACTCGTGGCGTCGCTCTCCGATGAGGGTCGTGGCGGCACCCTCGCCGGCGATGGTGTTGTCGTTAAGCCTTTCGAAGTCAAGGTCAGATTGTCTTATTCTCAACTCTTTCTTTAAGTATGCAAAATGTCAAAAAGGATGTTCAATACGTAGTCAAATCCGTACATATCGAAAATAAATAAAACTCATGAAAAAAAAAAGTATTTTTAAAAAAAATTATTTCGTGGTTTGATTCAGTTTTAGATTTTCTTTCTTTCTTTTTTATGCATTGTGTGATATTTAATGGTTTAAATAATTTCTTGGCCTTTAAGCTTTATAATATTTGATTTTTTTTTATTTAGATTCTCTTTTTAAAAAATAGTTTAGTCTCTAGTTTTTATTTTATTTTATTTCGTGTCTCTGTTATCACTGATTAATAGAAATTTAAAAAACAAGTTTAATATTTTTATGAAGATTAAAATACATTTATTTCAATATAAGAAGCATTTATATCAAAAGTCGTTTAGTTTTATAGGAACTGGAACAGTAATATTAGAGGCTAAAATAACGACTAAATCAAGAAAGAAAATCAAAACAAAGATTACTTTATATTGGTAATAGGTTAAAAATTGGAAATTTTAGATTAAAATTAGAAAAAAAATGAGAAGTTGGAAATTTTAGATTAAAAAATTGATAAAATAGATTTAATTGTGACAATTAAACAAAATTTACCAGGCTTGTTTGTAACAATTACAATATTGGAGGATTGTAACATGATTTCTAGTTCTAGTTAGTTTAGTATTTCTTGTCTTCCTTTCTCTAGAAAAGTTACAACTTACAAGTTTGCAATTTTAATTTGTTTGATTTTCTAAACTTCAGGTCTCTGTTGAGTATGGATTGTGTGAAATGATGAACAGCAAGGCTATACGTCCCAATGTGGCCCCTAAAGATGGAAATATGGGGTTTGATGTAGCAGTGTGTGAAGCCATGCTTCCAGCTGAGATAGTGGATAAAAATGTTGAAAGGGTGTATAAAGAGGTATAGGGGACTTCAAATTAATATAATAATTTTAAAATATGCATCCATCATAACACTTTTGCCTCATAAAATTCAGTTGCCCCAGTGGGAAGAATCAGTTCTGCAAGCAGGGGCAAGATATCAGCAGTTAATTAAGGACCTTGCAGATAAATATCCTACTGAGAACTTGCTGCTTGTTACACATGGTAAAAAAAATTAATTCCTGTCTATTTTAGAAAAATCAGTTCTATAATGTGAATTTCTAGGTTTAGATATCTGAAAAGGCACTTTTTAGTTGTAGTTTATTGTTTTGAAAATATTAGTAAAATAAAATACACCAACAAATAAAAAATCATGATAATGACTTTTAAAATAGTTATTGTAAAATTAACTAATCTTTTTTTTTTAACATAAAAAATTAATCAAATTTACCATAACAATAATTTATAATTAGATGATATTATAGTAACTCTTTAAGATGTCGATATATGGGATTATTTAATCTTATTTTTTATCCTTTTTGTCTCCTTGGTTACACTAATAGTCAGCAAAAAATAATTTAATAAATGGGAATTTAAGTTAATTAATTAAGTAATGTATGCAAATTGTTGTAAATTTCTGATATTTGTACTTGATTTGAAATGTAACTGAGTTAAACATTTTACAGGGGAAGGAGTTAAGGTGGCTGTTTCTTCATTCAAAAAGGATGCTGAGGTAAATGAAGTGGATTACTGTGGATATGTGGAACTTAGACGTCCTATTTTCAAGAAAGATCACACATTTACCACTGGAGAGTTCGATTTACTCACTCCTAGTGGTCAAACTGGCGTAAGCTATTCCCTCCCACGTTCTTTGGAAAATGACACCAACTAAACATCTTCATGATCAAGCATATACTCGTGATTCTCAATTCAAGTTTGTGAGCGTATAGTTGAGTGGTGTCTCTTTCAAGGTTTATGATTAGTTGAATTGAAAAACATGTGGTTGGGATTTAACATGTATAGGAACATTTCAAATGGAAGAAGGATAAAATGAAGGTGGAAATCTATGTTCCTGATTGGGATGTCATAACTTAATAATATTTCCATAGAAATTTAATATATCCTCTCCTTAACATGGAGATGAAAGTCACGTAGAATATCACAACACTTTCTTGGATAACAACTATAGCCCGTTTGGTTTTACGCTACACAAGAAAATACTTTGCTGTCGTCAAAGTAAAATATATAATAAAATAAGTAGGAAATGGCGTTACCAAGTGTTGGGAAAGTATTGTAAAAAAAAAAAAAAAAAGTGTTGGGAAAGTTCAGATGACCCAAAGGCAAGAAACTCGTCTAAATAAAATATACAATTGAAATAAGTCACATTATCTGCTGATAAAAAAAACACAACTAAAACCAAATAAAAAAAATAAACCGACCTTTCCTTCAACATAGATGATTTATGTATTGCGATAAGAAATTACAGCTAAAACATTTATAGAACAATTGAAATACTGATCATAAAAATTGAAAATAAAAGGCCCTAAAGATGAACAAAAATTATATGAAGTGCATGACGATGAATCGAATGTGCAATTTATTTTTCATTTGGTAAGAATGGGGGAGTCTAGAAGATGATGAAGATAGTCATGCGGGTTTATAGTTTCATGACCAAAATTATATGTTCTATTCATCCTAGTCATCAGTTGCTTCTAAATATTGAAACATTTATTTGATAGCAATACTTGTGGGGAGACCGATATTTAGCCCCATCCGATGGACAGTTTCAAGAGGATATACGAAATTTTACTTTCTATTGTTAATCTCAGAAACTCTTATCAAGTAAAAGGAATGCACCAAACGGCAAGTTAGATTGAGGGGACAAGTTAGAAGATATCAGCATTAAAAAAATAGAAGAAATAATGTATCTTTTATCGAGGGGACAAGTTAGATTGCACTTCATGAAAGAATGGTGCCACTGCGACTGACTATATTCAATTAAAAATTAAGTAAATAACAGATGACCGAATGGATAGTTGACGAACCAAATGGGCTAGGCATTGCGAAACCTGAGGGCAAAAACTGAGAAAATCCATCAGTTGAAGTTTCTAATGACCATAATATGATTGTTGACTTGTGCATGAAACCTTCAACACTTCCAACTGCCATCCCATGAATGTTTATTATAATTTACCAGGGAACCAAACCACCAGAGATATCAGCACAAGACATGACCGAGTCTTTTGTCATGAATCATCTATATTCCTATCCAAATAAATATGCTATTTTATTTCATAGAAGGCCTACACGGTATTAAAAAGCCATGAACAAATTGCAGATGGCCAAGAAAGACTATGTTGTCCTAACAAAAGAAATTATGAAGAACAGATATTCCTATAAGGGGATAAAAGGTAATATATTCTTCTATCTGTGCTAATTAATGACTATGTATGGAATGAGTTCTGGTTGAGTTGTAGGCATGTTCAAATTGTATTTTACTAATTTCTTAAAAATTGTTGCATTTGCATAGTAAAAGGTGCCAAATACATTGACACATTAAAGCACATACAAATTTCACGGGATCTCAAAGAAAGGACAAAAGATTGCCCCATATCTTCAAATCTCATGAGCAATTCATCTCCCCCATAATAGTCATTTTCGTTCCTGAATGTGTAGAACACGGACAAATTCATCCCCGAAAAATAGAAATTCAAATTTTTATCCCTGAAAGTGAAAAAAGTATGATAAATTTATCCATTCGTTCACTTACCGTGAATTGAAAGAGTATGTGTGACACACTTAGGGACGAATTTGTCAGCGCTCTACACATTCAGGGACGAATTTGTCAACTCTCTATCCAAAATATAATTTAATCTTCATATTCTTCTTTTTCTTAATCATTACAAACATAAAATTATAATAAACACTTCAAAAGTAGGAAAAGAAACATAAATTAAATGAAATATAATAATAAACATAATATTGATTAATAAGAATAATTTGTTTGATGCTCTGAAATTTTTATTGTAACAATATTAGGTAATGAAAAAATTAAGTTGGTCTTATTTTTTTTTTTTTGAAGAATTAACTTAATGACTATGCATTTTTGTTTGAGTCTCATATTTTAGGTAAGTTACTCTTATAATAGAAATTTCAAACTGCTTGCTTCAAACGAATCAGAAAGGTTTTACAAGCTGTTTTTGAAGATCAAACATGCCCGTTCCCTTGAAAATGCAAGAAAATATTGGCGTTCTAAGGGTTGGCACTTTTGAACAGGCATGCTAATCAGAAGCTCTTACAGTAGATCCTCTTGTTTGTTTTTCACTTAGCTGGTCTTTGAACCTGCTTGGATACAAGCTCATAAGAGCTTCTTTAAGCTTCTACTAGATCAAGTGCTGTTATTATTCAAAAATTGCATTTGAAAAAAAATAATTATATATCAGCTTATAGCTTTTGAAGAGGCTCAAAAAGAGCTTATTTTGAAGTTGATTCCAAGTGCATCAATCTTTCCAACTTTATGTGAGGATGTTGTGTAAATTATTTGGAGAAAAATTACCTTTATCAACTTCAAAATTACAATTTTCAACTAATGTCCAGTCTCGCCACAAATGGATTCTGCTGAACCCAAAGACATGAAAGTGGCACTTGATGAATCCATTGTTGCCATTGTCAGGTTGAAGAATGCGTAATCATTGCTGCTCACCTCTGTCATTGCATTTCTTTGCCATGTCTTCTACTGCCTCTATCAGGTATTTATGCCACAACTGAGTAGCTTTTGGTTGATTTTGTCTTCTACTGCAATCTGGTTTTCCCAATTGTTTCCATTTGTTTTTTGGAAGATTGTGAGGTTTGAAATTGAAAGTTTATGGAATTTTTCTGAAACAGTTTTGTTCAATGAGTTTAGGGATTTCAGTATACTAGATTACTAGAGTTTCTCTTAAGAAGTTTCCTGATAAGTTAGCTAGACAGATAATAGTTTGTGGTTTGGTTATTGGAACTTGAAGGATTTATCCATTACAATTTGAATGCTTTGGTTTGATTTTGGCGTGCCTTTGGAAAAAAAGATGACTTTGAATGGGTTAGTTATCATGGGTGAATGACCTTTGTTTACATACATATTTTGTGTAACGTATTCTCGTGCTGCAACTTCCTAGGTGCGAGATCAGATAACAAACAGGGTATGACACGTGGATGCTGATACAATGGTTAGGAAGAATGGAAGGTAACATTTTTTTTTGTGATACCCTGTTTGTTATTATAGTAGTTAATATCATTAATCTGCTTTGTATATATGATGTAGTTAGTTTGGATATGCCTACACTTATGGCAGCTTTTTTATTTGGAATTGAAGTTTACTCAGATTCCTCCACAAGAGGGCCAACGTGTTCCCGCTGGAGCTCAGCCTGCCGCCCACCGGAAGCATCTGGGAAATGGACATTGCAAGACTACCAACCCCGCCCGGCCGCCCTATCACCTGAGAGGCAGAGCCCGGTGTGGAGGAAGACAGGGCAACACATGAATATTAGCGGACTTAATTAAAGGCATTCTCATGAATTAGGACACTGCATTATACTTAACTTTATATTTATTTATTATATAAAGTAGTATAAAATAAGTCAAAATCCCCTTCCCTCCAAAAAAAGACAAGGGATATTTTAATAATTCTAAGTGTATTAAAATCTCATAAAATTTATTAGTTAACACAAATGGGTGTAATCCCAAACTATTAATATGTGTAACCCCAATATACGGTTAAATGAACATATTGCATCAATTTTACCCAATAAAATCAATTTTTTTTACTAACCAATTTTAATTTTTTCCTAATCAAAATCAATATTATATTATCATCCTTTTACTGTCTACTTAATAAACCTCAAATATAGGATCGTTGGGAACTTGAGATAGGAGATAAAATAAAATTGAATAACCATCATATTTTAGTAGGTGTTTTAATATAGGCTTCGTCGTAATCCTTTTGCTTAGGACAGATTAAGAGCATGATTGTTTCAGTCAAATCCGATTTTTCATGTTGAATGCCAATCCTCCTTTCACAATGAATTGGTGTTGTTCACCCATGTGATGAAATGGTAACTAAAACACGCCATAAGTACTTCAGAAAGGGGATAGGAAGAAGATCTCAAAGGCTATCTATACTTGGAGAGACGAGAATGATAAATTTGACGTTTTCTAGATTTATAATTTTCACTAGAATGCGATAAATGATAAAGCACGATTTGAATAAGTGTGAAATCAGGACATTTCTTTCAGATGTGCTTATCATGATTTCACAATTGGCTACATAATCTGAAGAAAGAAACAGTCTTGTGATTTAAAAGAAAACAACAATTACCATTTCCAACAACGTTGCTTAAAGCTTTCAAAGCAATAATAAAAATAAATAAACACTGAACTGCATTAGGTTATTGCCCTCTTACGGCTTAACAGATGGGTGTCTGGAAATAGAAACCTTCATCACGATGCCATCACTACTGTTTAGGAGTTGGAACAAGCAAGCATCTCCTTCTTTTAAATCATTTTCCTTTGCAAAAACTGGCCAATCTCCAGTAAAGTAACTCATTGTTTTATTTCGATAATAGGTCACTTTAACCCTCCATGATCTGTCCCCAACCAGAAGCTTGACATATTGTTCACCAGATTTGGTATAGCTCTTTAGTGGGCTCTTTGGCAGATACTGCATGATATGCATTTTTCACCTCTCAGATTTTGTTTGGAGATTGAACAAAAATATGATAAGCCTAATTTATAGGTACTTTCAATGTAAATAACTTTACATTATTAGTTAGTTAGAAAATCATATTTTGCATGAGTTTTAAGGTAAGTATTATAAAAGTCAATAAATTTATGGAGATTTTGATTGGATGAGAGTCTCAAATGTATACACTATATTCTCTTATATGAATACTTAGTTTGAAATCATACCATGACCCGCTTACTTAAGTAGCTTGATTTCATTATCACGGTGAAGGAAGTATTTCCAGCTGCTTCATGAGTTCCACAGTTACCAATGGATGACCCTTCAATGTTTCCCTTACCTAAAAGAGGGAAAATTATCAACCATAAGAAAAGCTAAATTCTTAAATTCTTTATAATAATTCTTCTAATTGTGTGGCTAAAAATCTGACAATTAAATAAATACATTAGGAATCTAGAATCTTGCCTTTGTGGTCTCTGACTTCTTTATGAATGGCAGTGTCCTGCAAATTGGAATTACTCTTGTTCATATTTTGATCTGTTTTCTGTGTCTTATTTGGTTGAATTTCTTCAGTATTAATGCTTGCCCTTTTGTTATTTGCTTCGGTAACAGGGTATTCTATTTCCATGGTACTCATATCACATATGAATACATGAAAATGGGATGTTCCATCGTATCTAAAACCCAATAGGTGCCCATGGGCCAGAGAGTAATACTCTGCAAAGTCTTTCCAACCTTCTTGAAACCAAACACTACCATCACGTTTCTCCAAATTTACTTTCCATTCTACACCGTTTGGAAGCTTAAGAAGTATTGAGTGGGATAAGTGATCTCCATATTTCCTCACAAACTTCTCCGGAAGCCTCTGTTGTGCAGATCCAGATTAATAAATATAAAATATAAAATATAAAGTATATGTTAGCATATTCTAATTTTGGCTATATTATCAATAAAATTCATAATACCCATTTGACAACTTAGTTACCAATTGCATGGATGTTAAGAATGTAGCATTATTTTTTAGACTAGCTAGTAGCATGTAAGATAAATTGAGAGAATGTGATCTTCAAAAAGCAATCATATAAAATATAAAGGATCCAGATTAATAAATATAAAGCATGCATGTGTTATCATATTCTAATTTTTGCTATAGTATGAATAAAATTCCCAATACCCATTTGACAATTTAGTTACCAATTGTATGGATGCTGAGAATGTAGCATTAATTTTTTAGACTAGTTGCATGTAAGATAAATAATATGATCTTCAAAAAGGAACCATAAATAATTACTAGATTTCCTTGCAGAAGGTTGTCATAGAGCATGATCCTGAAAAAGTGGATTGCCTTTGATGCACTGTCACCATAGGAGCCATCTCCATCGTCAAGTTGTGAAGTCATTCCTAGCGTCCAACAGCACCCATAAATAACATAAACGAGCAATTTGATGCTATTTGTATAGCTTTAAGTTTTATTTAGAACTGCCAAACATGGGAGTTATAGGAAATTAACTGCAGTAAGAAACCACCATCTTGATTATTTTTCAACGTTCATTTATCGTTTCAAAGAAATAAAGATATTTATCTAAAGAACTCAAAATTTCTTAAAATTGAGGGCATTTTGGGATTTAAATTGCAGTGCTATGTGACATTAATGATTAATTACGAATTAAAATTCATCAATTAAATATATTAAATGTAATCCATGAAAAAAGAGCTTAATAGTAGTGACTTAGATATTTATTTTCATAAACACATTAAAAATATTAGATCCTCCGACGTAGTCATCTATCATTCGTAGCAAGTATGGATGTGGCTCGAATTTAGTTCCATTTATCAATACTAAGAGGCCTGGTAGCAGTTTTTGGAGGGGGATCTGCTCTACGTGGGAACTTTTTTTGAAACAAAGTTTCTGCAGATTGGACAATGGTTCTGTCAAATTCTGGAGTGACTCCTGGGTAATTAACTCATTAATAGGTAATTCCTTGATGGAAATTCCTGAAGATTTGTTAGGGGTTCCAGTGGCGCACTATGTTGATCCTGAAAGAGGTTGGTTCATTTGGAGATTGCCCGGATTCTCGATTGGTTTGGTAGTTTTTTATCCGAATGGATCATGGTCATGAGTTTTAGAACTGCAACAACTGGAAGTTATGATAGGAGGAAACCTCTCAGCAAATCACACAGTGCATGATATCAAGTGGAGTGCATTGTTTGTTTCTAACTTGAGCTAATTTATCTGGTGGAGAAGAAATAGAGCCATCTTCTCAAATGAAATCTGGACCCTTATTGAGGTTATTGAAAAAGCTTGTAACCTTGCCAGTCGTATATTTCGAGTAAGGAAATGTTTATAAGTCTTTTTCTCACGATGGTGTTCACTGGAAAACGCCCAACGTTGGTCAAATAATAGCTCTGAATTGCGATGCTGACGTCTCTTAGTTTGGTAATCTTGCTGGTTGTGGAGGGGCCATCCGTGACCATACATATATGTAATATGTTTCTTTGTGGATTTTAAGCCAAATATTGGAGGAGGTTTGGTTCTATATGCAGAATTGAAAGCTATTTTACTTGGAGTCAAGTTGGCTTGGTCTAGATGATATCGTTCTATTCGTGTAGATTCATATTCAAAAGATGCAATCAAGCTCCTCGATGAAAACTGTGTCTTGCATCGTCACCCTCAGGAAGTTAGTGGAAGATATTCATCGAACGCATACAAACGAGCAATATTGTTTGGAACCATATTTCCAGGGAAGCCAATCATGTTGCGGATGAAATGGCTAAACAAGCTATGAGCCTCGGTTCTGGTTTTATACGTAGTTATAGAGTTTGTTCCAGATTAATTCTATGAGCCTCATGTTGCGGAGTAAATGCTTTGAGTTTGGATTTAATCCTATCCTTTTCCCCATATGCTATTAGTTCTATGGGTGTGTCGCAACCTATCCAGCCACGACGAAGACAACGATGAAAAAGATTATTAGAAAGTTCCCTAAAAAGGAAAACTTAAGGGGAGTCATCACCAACATTTATTTAAGGAAAATGTCGAAAAAATCAAAAGATAAGACATGGTCTACGATTTTAGAGAAAAGAATTCGAGAGTCATTTACGCACGGGGAAGGTGTTAGCACCCCACACGTCCATCACGACGATGACAGTCTTTAATCGAGTGTGCTAAAAATAAAATGACTTTTTAATTATTTATTTTCCCTTAAGAACATGGATTATGTTTTTTTATTTTTGTTAATTAAGAAAAAGAAATCAAATTTTTATTTTTAGGAAAGAGAATATTTTTTATTCCCTTGCTCCTACGTATCCCCAAGTGCAATGAGGAAATCAGACTTACGTAGTTCTTTTTTTGAAAAGAGCTTGGTTGGATTGATTTTATTTTCCCAAAAGATTTGTTTCAATTGCGTGAAAAAAGAGCCGTTAAGGCGTTGGACCTTGAAACGACGTTGAATTTTAGGGAAAAAGCGGAGAGAATTGCTTAAGGCATTGGACATTGAAGCAATCTCGAGTAATATGTAGATTTCCTTGAGAAAAAAGAAGAATTGAGTGACCCTTTATTTGAGCATTTTTAGCTTTTTTAGAAAAGATTTTGAATTTGCGATAAACTCTACGAAATCAGGCAAGTCGGAGACCCCACATGAGTGCACGAAACATAAGCACGTACTAAAGATACTAATGAATAATTGACATGATATTACGTAATCAAATAAATCAAAATGGAAATAGAAAGGGATAGAATAGAAGTAGGGAGTACACTTAGTAATTAGGGGTGCACACAGAAAAAAAAGAGGTGCAATCAGCAGAAATTATTTAATTATAAAATGGGTTAGGCTCAACAGATTATGGGTGCATTTATGAATATGGGAGGTGTAGATAGCATTATGTGCATTGCTTCAAAGTGGGTAGGCCCAACTGCTGAGGGATGTGTAGTTATGAAAAGCGTGGTATAAACAGTAAATATATGATTGGTTGGGGTGTGTATTTATGAAAAATTGAAGGTGCAGAAAGCGTTACTTAATTGGTTTGAGGGGATGTATTTATGAAACATGGGGTGCAAAAAGCAAATTCTTTTTTTTTTTTAGGTTTGGAACTGGGTCAAGGTAACCCGACCCAACCCGTATTTTCAGTGATGGGCAAAGTAGCAGCAACAAAGTTGCACGAAAATGGTGAGGAAGCCACCACAAAGGGTGGCAAGTCCCCTTTGACACCACCTTGCACAAGGCCAAGTGGCACGAGGATGGCCAGAGATGGAGGCAGTGCTACGGTGCGGTGGCCGAAGCGATGGTGGCCACAATGGTGGCCGAAAAGTTCCAAAACAAAAAAGAAAATGAAGAAAGAAAAAAAAGAACGTGAGGCTAGTGATGTAAACCATGAAAATAGAAGCAAGAGCACAACGAAGAAAATGAAAGACCACAATAAACCTTTGAACAAAATCAAACAACATATAATCAAAAAGAACACAATAAAAATGCAAGAAAAAAAAAAGAGAAGAAAGGGGGAGAAAAAGATGAGGCAATGGAGAAAATGAGGGATTACCTGGATACTCTTCTCTTCCACTGGTTGCAGTACCAAATGACACAATCTTTTTTTGACTCTTTCTGTTCTCTTGGGATTTATGTCTCCTTTTTCTCCTCTCTGTGTATGTTTTTCTGTGTCTAGACTTCTCCCTTTTATAGTGTTATTTCTCCTTCTGTTCTCTTTATTCTTTCCCTTTTTATGTTTATTGTTCTTACTTTTCTTTTTTCTTTTTTATTTTATTTTATTATCTTCCTTTTTTTAATTTTTATATTATCTTCCTTTCCTTTTTTTTCATTATCTTCCTTTCCTTTTTTTCATTATCTTTCTTTCCCGTTTTATATTTTTCCTTCCTTTTTTCCTATTCTCCGTTTCACCATTTTCTTTTCCCTTTATTTGTTTTCATTTTTATTTATTTATTTATTTTCATTATTATTATCATTTATTTTTTTATTATTATTTTATTTTGGTAGCCGGAGGTGTAAGTCACAAACAAAATATTAAATACACGAGACACACTAACATTTTATATGAACATGTATTATTATTTTCATAAGAATATATTCTAACAGTGACATTTCCGTTTTAGTGGAATGCATTTTAAATTCATTATTATTCTAATTTTAATCAAAATATATTCCTTTTTCTATTTTTATCTTTTCAATTAATTAATATATTGACTTTTATCTTAATATTTATAATTTCTTATACCTATTAATTAAAAAACAAAAAACACATTTGGTATATTAAAAGTGCTATTTGTATAAAAAAAATATTTAACTGATATGACATCATTTTTAAACAATATAAAAATGTTAATATATATACTCTCCTAAAATATTTTCTCAATTTTTTTATACATGTACAAAACACTCTTCCAAATTTATCAACAAAAGAAACAATCTTCCAAAAAAAATGTCTTGGACAACCTTGAGTTATCTATAACTTGAGAGAAAAAAAAAGTGATTAATTTGATTGATGAAATTATGTGATAGAAAGAGAAAAATAAAGAAAAAAATGAACTATTGATTGAGTGTTTTAATTTTTTTATTGTAAAAATATAACCATTCCAAAAATATATTCATGCATCACACAAGTCATGATTTGGAAAAACATAGATAAATATAGGTTAAAATATATTTTTTTCAAGTTAGCGCTTTTTAATTTTTGGTCATTTAAATTTATATTTAGTCTCTATAAGTTTATATTTTAAATTTTGTTCATTTTAATCGTAAAGTTAAAAATTAGAAAAGTGAATTTATAGAAACTAAAAACAAAAAAATCAAAAATATATTTAAGTCATAAATATAAATATAGATAGAGATATATATAAATATAGATTATTATTATTATCTACATTACATATATTATTTAAATATATATTTATTTTTTTTGAAAGAAAAGTATATAAATATAATTAGTTAACCATTTATATTACACATAAATATATATTTTTTATATTACACATTTATATATATATATATATATATATATATATTTAATGCATATATTTTTTTAATGCAATACATATACTGTAATTAATTAATAATAGTATTTTAATTTTAAAAAATGAAATATTTTAAAGTGATATATAGTAATTGGTTTGAGTTTTCATTCATGTTCAAACATGAAACCCTGAAAGGCTATACACTAGTGCCGCTCTCTCTTTCTGAATCTGTGTCCCCTTTTTTTGCTATTTATTTCTTTTGCGTATAGTCTCGTAGTACAATATAAGCTAGGTCATACGTAGGTGTGTACGTACGTGCATATATGTTTCACAATGGCGGAAACTAATGGAAGCAAAAGAGGACAGGATTAGCGCGTTATCTGACGACACCTCATACCACATTCTTTCTCTTGAAGCCATGGGTAAACGCTGTCGTTCACCTCGCAGTTTGTTACAACGATGTTTAAGAGTTTCAGAGGGTAGATATTTCAGAGAATTGCGGCTTCTCACGGCGGTGTGTAACGTGGAGTATCTGCGGTTCCATCCACATGTATGAAAGCAAAAGGAAGAAAAAAAAAAAAAGACTTATTTTTTTAATTGTTTTCCAAGAAAATATTGTGTGACTATTATTTTTCAATAAGTTAATAAAATGTGATCGCTGCATGCCAGGTGGAAATTGACCAAGACCATAGACAAGTTTTCTTCGACCAAGTGTTTTCTGTGTTTCACAATTTGATTCATTTGGAGCTCAACTTTGGAAGCTAAATTAAGTGGGATTTCGTGTTTGGAATGTTCAAGCATTGCCCCAACCTTCAAACTTTTCTGCTTCATCATATGCATGAACTGTCCTCCTCTCCCGAGATTTGGTATTGTCCACGGTCTGTTGTTCCTGAATACATTTATTCACAGCTTAGAAAGTGTACTATTATGAACTATAAGGGCATGGAGTATGGGCGGCTATTTGCGACATACATGATGCAGAATTCAAGATCTTTACAAACCATTTCATTAAACAATTTTCTTTACACTACTTTCTCAATGGCGGAAGTAGTAAAAGAACTGCAAGAATGGGCCACGTGTCGAGGAGTTGCGAATTAACTTTTTTTAGTTGAAGGAGATATAAGGTTACATAATCCAAGGAGTTGGACATTACATGAGTCAGTACGTAATATTCCCTATGCAAGTTAAGAATGTTACATAATCAAGCTTGAATAAACTTGAATTAAATACAAAATAATTGAATGTTACATATTTCTTGGCTTCACCTTGACAGATTAAGAGCGTGTTCTAGTCAATTCTTACTTTCCAATGCGCCGTGATTCAAACATACATAAGTATTTCAGAAAAGGGATAGACAGACGAGTGTGAAATGCATGCAATGCTTTTAAGAAATGAGAAGGAACGGATTTGCTGTTTTCAAGGTTTAGAATTTCCACTTGCATATGAAGAATGATAAAGCACGTTAAGAATAATATAAAATCATAACATCATTTCTAGTAGTGCTTATCTTAATTTCACAACAATTGGTTCATACTCTAGTCTCTTATGTAATCTGAAGGAAAAACCAGCCTTGTCATTTAGATTATAAAAAAAAAAAAAAAACAATTACCCTTTCCAAAACAATGTTGCTTAAGGCTTTCATAGCAACAAAAGAAAATTGAAGTTAAATAAAAAAATAAAAATAAAATTGAACTGCATAAGGTTAGTGTCCCTCTCTAGAAATGGTAACATTCATTACTATGTCATCACTACTGTTTAGGAGTTGGAACCAGCAAGCATCTCCTTCTTTTAAATCGTTTTCCCTTGCAAAAGCTGGCCAATTTGCACTAAAGTAACACATAGACTGATTTTTGTAATGGACCAATTTAACCCTCCATGATCTCTCCCCAACCAGAAGCTTAACATATTGTTCACCACCTTTGATGTGGCCCTTCAGTGTGTCCTTTGGAATATACTGCATAATAAGCATTTTTCACCTCAGATATTAAATTCATGAAATTGAACAAACATTATATGATTTGCTTAGTTTGAGAACATACCATGTGCTGCTTATGGCTTGATTTCATTCTCACTGTGAAGGAAATACTCCCAGCAGCTTCCATGTTTCTTTTCCCTTCACTTTGATTTTTTAACATACCTAAAAGAGGGAAAATTATGAAACATTAGAAAAACTAAATTCTTTATAGCACACAGTTAGATAAATACATTAGGAATCTAGAATCATGCCTTTGTGGTCTCTGACTTTCTGATGAAAGGCAGTGTCCTGCAAATTGGAATTACTCCTCTTATTTCCAGTTGTTTTCCACGTCGTGCGAGGTTGAATTTCTTCGCTACTAATTCTGGCCCTTTTGTGATTTGCTTTGCTGACAGGGTAGTCTATTTCATTGGCACTAGGATCAAAGATGAGTACATGAAAATGGAATGTTCTATCATATTTGAAAACCAATAGGTGCCCATGTGCTAGGGAGTGATCCTCCACAAACTTTTTCCAACCTTCTTGAAACCAAACACTACCATCACGTTTTTCCAAATTTACTCTCCATTCTACACCATTTGGAAGCTTAAGAAACATTGTGTTCGATAAGTGTTTTCCATATTTGTTTACAAACTCTGCTGGAAGCCTCTGTTGTGCAGATCAAGATTAGTAAATATACAGTATAAAGTATGCGTTAGCATATTCTAATTTTGGCTATATTCATCAATAAGCCCGCTTCCTATTTTTTCTTACTAAAAGTTTAGGTGAATTAAGTTCTAAGAGCTTTGAGTAGAGTCAAGACATGCGTCAAGACTCATTGAACACTTAAAAAACCGACATGGTTCTCACATCGGCAGTAGGATTCAAACCGACATCATTGGGGTTTGGATCCTCTCCATTTGTTCTATTACTAAACTTTTGAGAAAATAAATGTTGCTCCCTATGATCGCTATTGATTTATTTTTTCAAAAGCTACTGAAAATGGAAGAAATAGAAGAAATGGAAGAAAGATGAATGAGTCTTACCAAGTGGATCAACCTTTGTTTGTCTCTGACAATTTAGTTACTAGTAGCATGTAAGGTGAACAGAGAGTATGATATTAAAAAAGGAACCATGTATGCTTACTAGCTTTCCTTGCAGAAGATCGTCAGGGTGCATAATCCTCAAAAAGTGGATTGGCTTTGAAGCACTATCCCAATTGGAGCCATCATCATCTCTATGGTTGAGTTTTGAAGTCATTCCCAACGTCAAAAAGCACTCAAAAATATTTACAGAATTGAGGCTTTGATGCTATATATATTTGCTTCAACTTTAATTGAGAACTGCAAAATGAATAGGAAACGGCATTAAGAAACATAAATTTTCTGGGGAAGTCCGAAGGGTCTTGCTAGCTATACCTAATTGAAGTTTCTTAAAGCTCATTAATAAGATTTGGAGAGTCTAATATATTTTTTATTCATAAGAGTCGTTTACATAAAGTATGAGACAATAGATTTAGAGAAATACCACGTGACAAATCAAGCGTTAAGCAAATTGTGTAGAGTCTTTTGGTTTTTGCTTTGTGGAAGTGCAGAGGCCACTAACTAAATGTAGCAAATTGGATTTAATCATATCAATCAAGTGAACTTTAGCCATTTACAAATTTTAATATTTTTAAATAAGTATAATCAAATCAATAAATTACCGATACTCAGTTGTCAATTATATCAATTTATTATTATTATTATTATTATTATTATTATTATTATTATAAAAGAAAATTTATCACATAGACAAATACCACGTGACAATTCATGTTTCTTTTCCATTGATATGTCGTTAAATTTTTTATTTTATTTTTTAATTCATTATAATACATAAACTATAATAACTAAGATGATTATAATTCTCTTGGGGCTCTCGCCCTTAATATTCAGAAAAAATAAAAAAGATGATTATAACGAATATATATTTTGATTAAATCTTTTTTATGAATTTAAATTTTATATGAGATTATGTATCAACAATATAAAATAAACTTATATTATTATCCAATCACAAATCAACGTTTGAATAACTTTAAAATAATTCTTACAAAAGTCGACAAATTTACCATATACAATATATTGTGATTAGATGATGGTAAAAAAAAAATATATATTGTTAATGTTATCATACTCTGGCTTATCATTGACTCAGTCAAAACACTTAATCACTAAGTTAGGGTTCGATCCAGTGAGTCATTAATTGACTCACATAACCTTATATAATATTAAATATTTAATATATGATAGCATCCTTAGTGGCAGATCTTAAATTGACTTTTTGGTGGACCCTATAATACAACATAGGATTAAAGATTTCTCAAGATCTCTCTAATTTTTTCCTTTAATGGTAGATCTCAATTTGAGATCTTAGGGAGAGAGAAAGAGAGAGAAAATTTATTCTTTTTTGAATAATGTGCAAATCTTGAGGGATCTTGTATAAGAACTCATTCTCCATGTTGGAAATCTCTCCACTTCCTTTATTGGAAGATCTAGTGAAGATCAGATCTTGAGCTTAAGATCTTTGCTTAAGATCTAGCACTGAAGATGCTCTGAGGATGAATCAAATTATACGTGTAGAATTTTGACAACTATTACATCATTTTAATAACTTGATATAGAATGTGATTTTTATTGATTCATTACCAAGATTGTTTGTATCAAAATTTATTAAAATTGAACAACAACAAGAAGAAGATAATCAAATGTACATATTTTAGTATATTTTGAAATGTTTATATTATGTTGATTTTAATTTAAATGAAAGATGTAGTAAATAATTTTGGATTAGTACAAAATTTTGAATATGTAATCTATGTGAAAGAAACTTTCAATTCAATGGTGAGTTTTAAAAAAATATTATACAGTTGAAAATTATAAAATGATGTAATAATTATCAAAGTTTTACACAAGTATAATTTGATTTTTTTTTCTATATATATTTATATAATTGAAATAATAATGATATACTTTTGTTCTATAAATATTATAAATATAGTTAATTGTTATAAATTAAAGTGTATTTAATAGATTATATATTATATTATTTAATATATATATATATAATTTTTTTCATGTATATTAAATATATACATATATTATTCTATATGTACACGTTTTAGGTTTTTTTATTGATTATAAATTTTTTTATTTGTTTTGTATGAATATTATTAAATTAGTATTATTATAGTATTAATTATATAATGGGTCAAAAAAATTATTAATTTATATTATATTAATATATTGTACTGAGAGCTGGAATTTTGAAACCTGTGGATATTGGGGAAGTGTGCACCTGTGCGATGCCATCACTTTTCTATATTTTCAAAATTAAGGGGTTACATTTAATTAGAATTTTAAAAGATTTTTTTACATAAAAAAGTATTGTAATATTTAATTAAGATTTTTAATGGAATAAATTAATAAGTTTTGTAATATTTAATTAAGATTTTTAATTTTTTAAGGAATATAATAAATTATGATAGTGTTAAATTATGATTTTTATAACTTAAAAAAATTCTTTTAATATTAAAAATATATAAATTTCAATAGATTATTTTTTAAAATGAATTTCATCTGACTTTTGACTTTTTAATATAAAAAATTTATCAAATAATTTCACTTAAATTTTATAAATTTTCAAACATCAACACTCACTTTCGATATATATTTATTATTACACCTTATTTAAAAATATCATTAGATTCATTATGAAATAATTATAGTAATTAAAAAATAAATAAAAAATAATGTATAATTTTAAATTTATTGTTAAAATTTAAAAACGAGAATGAGAAGTTATTATTGCAAAAATGATTAATATTAAAAGACTTAAAACTAGAATCAATTTAATTATTAAAAAATTAAAAATTATATTAATTTTTTTTTATCCAAACATCATATTTTTTTTATTAACTCTTATAATTTTAAATATGTTTTTAAAAATTCACATAATAATTTTAAATCTTTTAAATCTATAAAGTTAATTTATATATTTTAAATTTATTTGATATAAATTCATTAAAATTCAAACTATCATAAATTTTTTATAAAAAAAAATACAATAAATTATAACATTTTTATATAATCTTTAAAATTCACAAAAATCTTTTAATGTTAAAATAATCTTTTAAAATTCTAATCCAATTTTTCTCATAAAAATTTAAATTGAAATATGAAACAAGTTCGAAAGGCAGTAACAGGCTCTTCTTAGTTTCGTCTTCCTCAATTCTCATCTCATCTTCAAACGTCCCTTTTTTCTGATTCTTTCTCATGCCCATCTCATTGTTACCGTGCGTCGACCACAGTGTGTCATCTACTACACCTATGTTAATCACCAAAGCCAGCAAGACAGTGGCGACAAACAATGGTGGGTTGACGACGGTGAGAATTAAATGCCATTTTGGTATATATTTTTTTAATTGCATGACCCATTCAAGCCATTTTGACCCACCGAGTCACCAGCTCAAAAGCTAAAACTCGCTGACTCAAACCGGTTTGACCGGGTTGATTGCATATCTGTTCCAATAAGTGATTCAAATCAGTTGGATCAATGAATGGACTATCCATTTTTTTATTCATTCTCCATCCAATCCATCTAAAATGGTTCAAATATAGTCTGATAATATTGGTTTCACTTAGGTGTGTCAAATGAATCCATTTATTCACTATTGATCCAATCCAACCATTAGAAAAGAAATAAAACAAATGGATGGATTCAAATCCATCTATTCAATTTTATACATGGTTAATTATCCATTCACAAATTTTCAAAATCCAACGAATCCTTTAATCAAAAAATTTAATGAATCAAAATTGTTCCAACTTAATAAAAAATGAATGTGGGTAATTTTCTATCAATGTTGGCTAGGATTTTTTTTTCGGTCATATGAAATTATTTTTCACAAACATTGACTCAAGTTTTATTGTTGAAACTATTTTTCAACCGACATCAAATGACACTTTTTTTGGACAGATATCGTCTAATAATGTTTTTCAATTGATTTTGGTCGATGCTATTTTTCAGTTGAAGTCAATCGATATTATTTTGGACTATATATATAAACTCAATTATGCAGAACTACATGAAGTCTCCTTACTTCTCACTAGGCTCATAAACCCCCACCATTCCTCACAAATTCTAAAAGAGAGGGCATTAAGGGAAAAAAAATTAAAAATACACAAGTATATTAAAGGGAAAAAATTGTGATTAAGAGAGATAAAGAGAATGAGACCTTAATTTGACATATTAAAGGACAACCGAAACATACCATTCAAACTAAGGTCATTATGCCATAGAGGGATCACTATCCACCAAGCAATAGCGGATGCAAATTCTGAACCGGAACCCACAAAATACCAGTTAGGATACAAAATTAATAAAATTAAGAAAGACCAAGCATGTCCATTTTTATTTGTTCTCACTAACAGACACATTCAAAATGCAATATGAAAAGACAAACTAGATATATAAGGAGAAAACTTTGTACTTGGATCATAAATGCACACATAAAAGAATAATAAGAAAAGTGAGGAAGAAGAATTTATTACAAAAGTTTATTATAATTGTGTTATATTTTAAATTTAAAACTCTATTATGTAATCATTATTTGAAGACAAAAACTCTTCTAAACAATATTTAAAACAAATAATTATTTAAAACTAAAAAATAATAAATGAGACAATCATGGATGACATCTAAATGTAACAATCATATAGATGACATCTCTCTTTCACAAAGAAAAGAAATAGAGTAGTGCAAACTTCCATTTTCTTATACCTGTAGCCACAAGACAAAGTCATTGCAGTTCAAATTCATAGATGTGCGCATATGTAGATGAGAAGAGCAAATAATGGGAACCTTGATTTCCTAAAAATTGCATTGCAGTAAATAAAAAATTACAGAGCAGATATGAGTCTTCTATTGTGAGAAAGAATTTACCTCAGCCAAATGAGCTAAAAATGTCATAGCCTGGATTATCTTTCCAAGTCTCGTCTCACCAACAAGTATACCATTTAAACCTTAAAATAGACCACATGCATTGAAATTAACAACCCAAAATAGAGAAACGAAAAACAAAACAAAGCAAAACCAAAAATATCATGAGGAAGTTATTTGAGATTGCTCAACAACCTGCATAACAATTAACTACCCACTAAAGACCTTTTGGCTGATATTCATTCAGACAACCTTTAAATATTCTTGGTGTCTGAAATGTGGATACCACTTGCATGGTTGATCTGTAATATAAAAACAAAAATTAATCAAAGATTACATGATATTGCTTAGTCTCACACTTCTATAGCTCAAAGAGTAAAATTAAGAGTTACCTGAAGTACTATCCTCTTGTTTTCACCCCCTTAAACGACATAAATATTTGTTTAGAAACAAGTTCCAAGTCCCATGATACACATCCAAAAAGTTCTACATATGCACCACGCACAACTTCTAACAGAAGTCAACATTGCTCATCATAAACATGAAAAGTGAACTTTGTCAGTAACTTAGCATTGAATATTTCACCCTTAGAACAATTTTCCCTTTCTCAACACCAAGCTTTCCACCAGTACTAAAATCTTATAATCTTATGAATTCAATAACCAAAGATAGAATGGCTTAAAAGAAAGGTCAAATTGCTCTGCATAAATGCAATAGAGATATATTTTAGGACGTTCTAATAATATTTATTTGATAAACACACTTTACAAGTGGAATTGTATTACTCAAGAGAAGCCCAACATGCAATCACGTTTTAAGGTAAATAATCTCATGAAGGTTCACATTTGGCATTAACAATTATTTTCCATCAAGCCTATCCCAAAGCTAACCCTTTTCTGCCTTGCCCAATATGCAATGATAACAAAAGTCTAACTTTTCTGTTTTATCACCATTTAATAGATTTTGTTTTGTTAATTCAAGTAAGCCATTTTCACTAATATGTCCTAGCCTCATATGCCACAATCTGGTTGTATCATACTGATTTTGACTAGTTACAACAACTTGAGCTATAACAGTAGAGCCACAACAGGCGACAACAGCAGCGACAAGAGGCGACGACCCTGACAACAACGGTAACAATAGGCTAGGCCTCCATAAATTTTCACGTGTGAGAGGTGAACAGGTTCTAAGAAGTTTGGGCGCGAGAATGGAAATTGTTATTAATTAGAAAAATAACAACATTGATTTTATTAAAAATCGATATTAACTTACCACTTATAACATCAATTTTTAATAAAATCGATGTTAAAGAAAAAATAACAACATCAATTTTATTAAAAATCGATGTTAACTTATCACTCACAACATCAATTTTAACAAAATAGATGTTAAGGGAAACTCACCATATCGATTTTTAATAAAATTGATGCTAACAAAAGTATTTTAACATCGATTTTAATTGGCTGACTTTAATTTCATCTTATCTAGTAGTGCTTTTGCAATAACTAGAGAATTATTGGAGATATTCATGATGCCATGTTCAAATTTTTTAGTGTATCCTGAAATATCAAACTTGCTTATGGATATCAAGTTCCTTTAGAGTTCAGGTACATACCTTACACGTGAGTGTAATGTCTCTTGACCATTGAACATCTTTAATCGAATTGATCCTATGCCTTGGACCTTACATGGCTTGTTATTTCCTAGCAACACCACTCCACTTCCTTTCAAGTTTAGGGACTCAAAGTAATCCTTACATGGTTTGTTATATCCTAGCATCACCTAGTCCTTGATGTACTACTAAGAATGCTTGCATCTTGATCCTCAAACCCTGAGAATTTCTCTACGTCGAATTTGTTTTATCCCATGGTTGAGCCTGTAACTCTAACTCTGTCAAGAAACCAACAAAAACACACACACAACAGCAAGAATAAAACATAACTAGAAAGTAATTGAAAAAATAGATAAAAAAAAAGGCAAAGGAAAAGAGAAGATGAACACCAGATATACGTGATTTAGTCTTATTGACCTACACCCACGGGAAAGGAAGCAAAGCAATTCACTGAGATGAAAGAACAAGATCAAGCCTGTAAAATAGAATCCCCTTCTACATCCACGGGAAAGGAGCAAAGCAATTCTCTTTTTTATATATGATACAATAATTTTGCAAGTTAATGTCATAGAACTGAAAAAAGAACATAAAAGTTTCAACTTGCAATACTGTTCTTTTATTATTTTTATTTTATTTGCATAAGACAATAACTTGAATAAGATTAATTGTAATGAAATTTTTATTGAAAAAGTAAATTTGATCGATGATGAGATTGTTTGAAATAAAATGAATTTAATAGAGAATGATATTCATGTGTAAAATAATTTATTAATATAATTTTTAACTATGAATTTTTAGAAGCTTAAACAATAATTTTAATTTTTACTTCGTCCTAAATGATATAAATTATTATTTTTATATATAATTAAAGGAAATTGTCTCAACTCAATATATACACATTAAAATATAATAATTAACAAAAATAATAAATTGAAAGAAATATTTAAAAAATTTACTATCATGTTGCCTCGTAATTAATTATCTAAACATCATAGTAGCTAGATAGTCATATTAATTAGTTATCTCATTAAATAAACTATTCTTTCCATATGTGAAACGCAGTTTGCATTATTAATTAATTAATATGCTATCATTATATGTCATGATATATTAAACTATTTTACATTAATTGTAATACCCAATATTTCAAAAGTTAAATTATACTAAAATATTATTTATTGAATATATTTTATATCTGTTTTAAGATATAGTACAATCCATCACTACTTAGATATGAAATAAATAATAAGCAATAAATTTATAGCGAATGAGTAATTTAAATTTATTTAATATATGACAATTATAATTAAATATATGATTTGTAAATTTTGATTAATTATATCATATTGTTATATGATATCTATTTAATAACCCGTATTTAAATTTTTTTACTAATTATAATTAAAAACCAGATTTTTGGAATAAAAATTAGGAACAATCAGATTATTTGTTTGAATTAAATTAAATTAAATTAAATTAGTTTCTATAATGAATGATTAATTTAAAATTTATGAGTTTTACAAAATAATTTCATTTGATACTTATTTATAGAAATAATTTAATTATCTCAACACCTAATTCAATTTAATAGATAATATTTCTACTTTAATAGATAATGTTGTAAGAGTAATATTTATGTTGTGTGCGTTCACGGTCTCTAGCTATAAATATTTCGTACCAATATCATGGTTGATAAAAAAAACTAATTCAATTTAAAATAGAATTTTTCAATAATATTTTTAATGATGATTTGTTGTGCAATCAAGGGAATAAAGGCCAGAATATCCATTAGTCATGAACAATCACAAAAGATAACTTAACACCACAATTTAACTCAAAACCTTAATGATAACTTATGCAATGTGTCTGAGGCCCATTGGTGTAAAATCTTTCAGGTATTTATCACATCGATTGCACAATAATTGATATCAGAGCCAATAATTTGACTTGGTGACCAACTTGGACGAGAAAAATGGCGGCGATGAAATCCCACCTCAAATAAGAATGAAAAGATTGAACACCATATAAATAAGTGTACGACCTATAAATATTAACTTTAAGATTTTGGATTAAAATGTCGTCTCAAATTCAATAATATGATTGTCTGATGCTCATTGGTGTAAATCTCATCGATTTTTATCCTCCTTTATTATACAACAATTAATATCAATCCATAATCTTCATATGATAATTGTCTTATTTTAAATTGTCAATTAATAATACTAAAAGATAATATAATAATTATTAATCGATACTGATCCACGATAAATTTTTAAAGACTTGTATACCACAAATAGACCTTTTGAATATGCTTATTCTGAAAGAAGATGAAAAGGTACTTCTTTATATACTGTTTTATGTTGATGAAATAATCCGAGCAGGCTCAAGAAAGGATGAAATAAATAGATTCAAGTCAGAGTTAAATTCTGAATTTGAAATGAAGGAATTTAGAGAAGCTAAGAGAATACCTGGAATAGACATAACGAAGAATTATTCTTATCTCAACAAGACTATACGAAGAAAGTTGTTGAAAAATTCAGAATGCATGAGTCTAAACATGTTACAACTCCATTGGGGGGAAACATGATAAATTGTCAGTGTCAGTCAAGCATGGTCCTAGTACAGATGAGAAAAGGGCGAATGAAAAATTACATGCATGGAGGAATGACGATCATGGTGTTACTGATACAAAAAATGATTTAGGGGGTAAACTACAAATGATTATTTAGGGGAATTGAAAAAGGTGTCAGTATCCATATTGTTATATTAAAAATCATCAACTTCACAAGAGAGCACCTGTAAAAGTTATTAAAAGGTGTAAAATAGATATGTCGTTGAATATTGATGACATTGACACGGTTTAAACCTTGTTTATTGTTGCAATGTGGAAGAATCTAATTAACAATTGTAATTATGTATTTAAACCAACAATTAGTAAATGAAAATAGTCTTTTTGTGGAACTAAATAATATTCTAAATATTTTGGCCTTAAGGAGAGTAATAATTTTTAGTTTTGTTCAAAATTTGTGTGGGCGACGAAAAGAAATTGATGGACTCTTGCAGCTGTATAGCTTTAAACACAGCCTGCATGAGTGGAAATTCTAGAGGCCAGGAACTAGCTAGGAGTAGGAAGTAAATAACAATTTGATTGCTATAAACTATTCTATCTTTGACCTTAGTTTTTCTTTTTTAGTCTATGTATAATTTATTTATTTTTCTTTAGTCGCATTTTAATTATTCTAACATAATCAATTATTCTAAACATAAAGATTTAAAAACATTTTATAACAAAAAAATTACACATTACTAATTACCTTGTCAAGACTTCTTGATAATATGATAATCAATGACAGCCAATATTATTATGATGTCATCAGTTAATAAAACAAAAAATTTAAAATTTTATAGGGACTAAAACATTTTTTAAAATAGGACTAGAACCAAAAGTAGGATATTTTAGGGACCAAATTATTATTTGTCTAAAATGAATTATATATATAATGTATTTATACTACAGCTTAACATAATAGTATTCAAATATCAAGAGGTTGTGCTTAGTTGATTAAAAAATTTATTTGAATTGTTACAAATTTCTTGATACTTAAGTCAATAAAGATAATTTTAGACTTTGTCAAATAAACTTTTGAAAAGTATTTATAGACAGATATTTCAAAACATTAATGAATAAATTAACTGTTATGTATTTCCTTGCAATAGAACGACTGAGTCGATTCTCATAAAAAAGAATATTCTAAATATTTTGGTCTTAAGGAGACTAGTAACTTAGTTTTGTTCAAAGTTTGTGTGGGCCAGGAAAAGAAATTGATGGACTCTTAAAAATAAATGATAGCCTTAATTCTCATAAAAATAAAAATAGTTTTAGACCTCGTCAAATAGACTTTTTTTTAAGTATTTATAGACAAATATTTCAAAACACGAGTGAATAAATTAACTGTTATGATAGTTATGTATTTCCCTGCAATAGATGTATGACAGAGTTAATTATTATTTATAGCCAATTTTTTTGGTGAACAATGGTGAGAATGAAGATTTCCGTCAGAAACAAATGGTGAGAATGAGGATGGAATTTAAGTGCTACGTTTATTCAAATCCCACCACTAAGCCAATATAGAGTTACTGTAGCAAATTCAATACTGCTGTTCTGCTCATCATGATTAAAAATTATATATTCAGAGTTAAATTTGATATTTATAATTTAATATCCCTTTCGGTGCTCTTTTGGCCTGCATAACTAGAAATATGATTGAACGTAAAGTTACAACTTACGATCCTTTTATAATGCATTTACTAGCTAGTGCATGTCAAGATTTTTATTTTTCAATTTTACATATTTTTCAGTAAAATGATATCTATTTTGAATATGAGTGGAAATTAAGTGATTCATACTAGATTATGCAAAATCAGCTTGAACTATCAGTTAGTGTAAGTGTAAGTAAATGTTTATCTAGTCAAAAAGATAGAGTGTAGTGAAATAAATATATTATATAAAAAATATTTTTATACAAATTAGGAAACTATTTTTTATACATTTTATATTTTTAAGATAAAATTATTTTGTATTTTTAAATCTTTTTATAATATGAAAGAATAGAAAAAAGATAGATCTATTTTTTTACTATATTATCTGTCATTTTTTACTGTATTAGTTTCTTATTTATCAAATTAATATTTATTTATGTATGTTTAATTCAAAAAAGTAGATTTAATTTTTAAAAAACGGTAATAAAAAGATACTACTGCATCATAAAAAATATACTACTACCAATAAGTAAATTCTATTTCATTTCATGGGTGTTGTGGGGGAAATATTATCATTTTATCATTAGATATATGTTAGTTTTATAGTTCTCATAAAAAATGATAGTTTAGACTTCGTAGACATGAAAGTACTTAAAAACACGAGTGAAAATAAACTAATCATCATTTATGTGCAGCAGATCGAATGACCTGGTCAATTTGTTGTAGCCAAATTCAATACCGTTATAGTTCTGCTC
The DNA here is from genome assembly GCA_007407185.1 of Glycine tomentella. NCBI lineage: Eukaryota > Viridiplantae > Streptophyta > Magnoliopsida > Fabales > Fabaceae > Glycine > Glycine tomentella. The sequence goes on from PYAF01005488.1 coordinate 63,817, forward strand.
AATGCTCACCATCAATCTACGATTATGAATTATTCAATGGTTAAATTTGACATTTACAATTTGATAAACCTGCAATCCCTTTCAGTGCTCTTTTGTCACGAATTGAATAACCAGAATATTGAGGGAGTCCCTTTATAATGCTTTTTCTAGTGCACTTCTATATCTTACATTAAAAAAATCCTTTTCACAAGAAAGTTATCTGTTTTGAACATTTTCTATAAAAAAAAATATTTTATCGAATTTTTCATCATCAATCTTAAAGTTGATATTAAGGATAAATAGTAAAAACATTTTGCTGAGAAAGAAGTCAAATAAATGACTTTTATTTAATAAATATTTTTTCTTAATGATTTTTTCTACTTTTGTTTTTTAAAATTTAAGAAACAAAATCGAAAATTTTAAAAGTTTCCTATATAGCTAATTACTTTCGTTCTAGTAATTATTTTTTACTCACTTTATTGGTTTATTCTAAATAAATATGTAAGTTAGGATATATAAGAACATATTTGTTCATTCTCTGCCCGTCTAGTATTGAGAAAAGAGGAGAAAACTATATGAATGACCCAAAATAGGTGCCATATGAGAAAAGACGTCATGTGTTAAAAGAAAAAGATAAAATGCAGGCAGTAAATTAAACAAGGACGTTTTTTACATTTTTAAAAGTAAAGTCTTCTTCACATGCATTATGTTAAACAGGTCAGGCCATAGACTTGGTTTGGTTAGCTCTGACTTTAATCTTATTTAAAAGTATCAAGTTTGGTCTAACTTATTTATTTGTTATAGGCTTTTTTTTAGGCTTGATCTGGTCTATTTAAAAGTCTGGCTTGGCCTACGAGCCTATTAAAAAATCTATTTTACAATAAATATTATATATTAGTGAAACTTTGAGAATTCGCATAATATTTTTTTAAAATTTAATATAAAGAAAGACACATATTGACATACTTCCCTTTTAATTTATGCGTGAAAAAAATTAAAATTGATTAAAGCACTCTAATATGAGATTAGGTATTTTATCTTATTTTATTTCTTTTTTTAAAAGATTGATTTATATCTTTTTAATTTTAATATCTATCTATCTATATATATATATATATATGCTAGCCTGATAGGCTTAACAGGCTTTTTTTAAAGCTTGAATCCGACCTTGTTATTTAAATAGGCTTTTCAAAAAGCCTAAACCTGACCTTTATAATAAACAAGACAGGCCATGTCAAGCCTTAAACAGGTCAGACCAAAGATCCTTGATAGACGTCTGACCTATTTCCATCCCTACCGTTAATACATGACAAAGGATGTTTTTGCTGCTCTTTTATATCAAGTCTTATCGCAAGCCTTTGGCTTTGTCTGTTTATTTTGTTCGGTTACATATATATGTACCTTTCCACATTCCTATAATTTGTAAAAAATTTCCCCTCTTCTTGCATATAAAATTTCACTAGTTAAAGACGACATAAAGAGAAGATGATTTTAAAATTATTTTGTTGAAATTTAGTTCAATAAGAGTGATTAGACAAATATATATAGATATAGTCTCGATGGATTTTATTTCCTTAAATAAATGTCTGCATTTCCAGGAAATTTCCCTAAAATTGTGTGTATCCTCCAAAGTCAGTCAATAATGTGTGTAGGTGTGGTATCCAACATAACATAGATAATTTTTTTTAATGTTTGTTTGATTTTGGATTTAGGAATTGATTTTGAATATATTTTTATATATTTAGTTTTATGTTGGATAGGAGTGGAAATGGTTAAAATCTTATCTAAGTTTGACATGTTTTACAGTTGATAGCCTAAATTTAAGTGTATTACTTGTCACTAGTCTATTTTTAGGTTTGGATCCAATCATTATTTAAGTATGTCAAACCCCTTAACCCATTTAAAGACTTCTTTTATATTAAGAAATGTAAAATTATTATTTTTTAAACAAAATCAAATATTTTCATTAAAAAAACAAGACAATTTGAAATCATAAGATATGAAAAAAAATTATCTACAAATATTACATGCGATATATTATCGAAGTCTTTCAGCAAAAGAAAAGAGTCAATATGACTGCTACACATCTATTCTTATACAAATTAACATATTTCAAACATTAATTAAAATTATTCGAATTATCAAACTATTAAAATAATTTTGTAATTTAAGTAAAATAATTATAATATTATATATCATATTAATAATAATATTTTACGCAGCATGTTCATATATAATAAACTTTTGTTTCTTATACATGCTCAAATTCATAATAAACTTTTGTTTTGGGGAATGCATGTTCATAATAAACTTGTGTTTGTTTAAAAATAAATCACAACCTGAAATTAACTAAGACTAGCTAGAAATTATTGAGACACATGTACAATTTTTTTATGTGCAAAATGAACATTATTATTAATATGATGTATACATGTTGTTATATATGCATAGACGAATAAGACCAGGGACCCTAATCATTCTGTTAACTTGTAGCGGTAACAATGGCTATAGATACTGCAAGCCATCAGTCCCATCACCACCATCACGACGATGTCCTATACATTCACGTAATTGCTGATGAACATCGAATTAGGATATCCAAAGATATAATATGTATGAACATCAAGCAGCTACTTAGTTTTTAATTGTCCACGCACATCTTTTTAACACTATTGTTGTGTTAAAACATGGTGGTATAATCTCTATATTTTGCTTTAGAATTCCGTGTGGTTTGGCTGAATAATAATTAAGTGTGCTTTTTCAGTTTGCAGTTTCAATAAAATCTTGTAATGTTAAAAGGCTTGGCCTTTTGGCCAGTTCAATAAATAAGAACTTGATTACTTACGTGCCTGCTTTCAATTTTATTTAAGTGTGATGTTATTTGTGCTATCTTAAAAGAGGTTGTGAAAGTACTCGGTCCTAATTGAAAAGATAAAGATGTTTTTTTATATTTTTATGAATAAAACATTAATTATAGCATAAAGATGCTTTTTATGTACTATATAAAGAACAATATATTAGGGCAGTTGAGACCTGACTAGAAAATAACAACTTTAATATTATAAAGGGTTAAGGAGAAAGAGAGAGGAGAAGCGAAGACTCAATATGGATAATTAGGCTTTTTTTTAATTTGATTAAAAACAAAATGAAGATAAAAAAAAAAGGGAGGAAAGAATGACTTTTTGAAACAAATTAATATTTTTATGATTATATTTTCTTTATTTTTCTTTCAAATTAAATTTCAAACTTCTCTCTCTTCATTTTTTCTTCATTCAAACAATCAATGGGAAATATTATTATTGTTTTCTACAATAATTCTGGGACCATATTTGTTGCTTTAATGTTGCAAGTATTTTCTAAATGCATACATGCGAAAAAGATAAAAATTAAGTGAGGTAGATATATAAATTAATGTATACAGTATCAAACATGATGCTTAAAATTTTTATGTTCAAACAATAGGCTAAATATTATTAATGTATCATCTCCTTTGACTTGTCTTTTGAGGCACTTAAAACTCAATTATTTTCAAAGCAAGTCTCTTCAAACTCTATTATAGGTAATCTTTTATATATCGATTGTAGAATGCATACTACATCAATTTACGAATCAATATTGTTTAACACGATATTAAATATAGGTGTATTTAAAATAAATTCAAAATCGATATTGAATCTAGAAAATTAACATCGATTCCTCTTAAACTCAATGTAAAATGTGAAATATCTACAAAATTAAGATACATCCTACATCGGTTTATTAACAAAAATGATATGTTAAAAGTTACACCTACTTGATTTTTGCAAGAATTGATGTAGAATCTATTTTTTCTTTTATTTTGCATTTTAGTTTTGTGTTCATTGTCTCATTTTATACATGTAATTATGGAAAAAAAATTATACACCATCACTCATATTTTGTCATTTTTAGGTTCAATGTTAATTATAATAATCAACACAAGTTGTAATCAATAAAATTATATAATGAAAGCTTACAAGACACAAAAGTTTTTAAACTGAAAACCCCTACAAACAAGAGTAAAAAACACCTGTTATCAAGACAAAAGAAACAACTTCACTATTATGAAAAAGGCTAAATAATCTTTTAAAAAATCCATTTAATCTTTTTTAAAAAAAAAAAATTGGTCCTTCCCTCAAGTTAAACATAATGCCCTTAATTAATATAAATCTACCAGTAGTTAAAAACCATAACTATAATATATAAAAAATCTATCAATCCATTTTATAAAAAATAATAAACTTCAATAGTCTTTTCTGGCTCTAGTGACAAATAGATCAACCTATTATTTTTGTCAAGAGAAATTTTTATTGGAGTTTATTATGAATATTTAGGTACCTATTATAAAATTTATAAACATTATCTAGTAGTAGGAAATGATATATATATATATATATATATATATTGATAATGTTAGTTCTCACGAAAATAAATATAAAAGATATCCTAGTTTTAGACTTCGTGAGAAAGTAGCTGCAAACACGTACGTACTTTAAAACGCTAGAGAAAAGGAGCTAGAAAAATGTTTCTAGAATAATTTTAAGTTGTGTCTAATTTGAGAGAGAGAGAAAAAAAGATAAAAAAAAGTAATAATATGATAGAAAAAAGAAAAAAAAATATATTAATTGAATGTTTAAAAAAATTGTTGATAAAATAATTATCATGAATTAGCATGCAATAGAATGACCGAGTCAATTGTTGTAGTCAAATCATCAAGAATCTATTATCAACAATTATTCAGTGGTTAAATAATTTGACATTGACAATTTGATAAATTAACCTGCTGGAATCCCTTTTCGATTGGTGCTCTTTCTTCATGCATATATAACCGCACTAACCAGAATATGTTATTGAGGGTAAACTTAGAAACCCTTTGTAATGCTCTTACACTAAAATATCCTTTTTCACTAGAAAGTCGACGTCTGTGTTGATCATTTTCTATAATAAATATTTTATCGAAATTGTTTAACAAAGTGATAAAATATATTTTTGATAAGCAACCAATTAAACAATTTACATTGTGGATGTTTTAACTTTTGGAATTTTTTATTCTAATAATTAATATGGGCTAATATTATAAAATAATTATGAGTTATTTATTATTAGTGAGTTTTATAGTATGTGATTAATTAAGTGAGCTTATTAGACTATTAAATCAGATTATATAAATTAACTTAAATTAGCATATGTCAATATTGATCTATTAGGGAATAATAAGAACCTTATTAGACTAACACGCTATAAAAAGATTATGATATCCAATATACTGAGTTGTCATACATAATTTCTCTTCTCTCCATCTGAAGAATTACAGAGATTCCCTTAAAAAAAAAGAGACTCTAATTGAGAAAGAACCATAATATCATTATTTGTGTTTGTAATATATAGTTACAAAGATCTTGCAACAATTGTCAAAGAAAGTTTAGATCAAGAACCAACTAAATATCCATATATTTTATTTAATCTTTAATAATCAATCATATTATAAATCTTATGACTTATTTAGCTTATAGCCTATAAATTTTAACTTTCGCATAAATAATAAAGAATAAAAATTAAAGGTTAAAAGAGATATTCCAAGACTTACAACATCCAAATATAAATTTGTCTCAATAAATTTTATTCCCCAAATAAATGGTTTGGTTGCCAAGAAAAATATTATTATTCATGGAAACATGTTAAAACACTAGTGTGAATACTGTACTTTTATCATATTATTTTAATTTAAATATTTTTTAAATTCTTTTTTATTTTCTTTTCTTCTACACAACCAAACTCATCCTAAAGTACCAATCCTAATTATCCTTTTTTTTCCAATTCATTCTATCATTCGATATGATAGTCTTCCTCAAAAAGATGATATTTTCTTTTGGATATGATAGTGCATTAGTATTAGGTCTGACCAAAATAAATGAATAAAAAAAAAAGGTATCATAGTTTTAGACTTCATCAAAAACTATTTGTAGACAAGTAATAGGTAATTTAAAACTCGAGGTAAAAAATGAATTAATCATCATGTATTGCCCTGCAATAGATCATGACCGAGTCAATTATTGTAGTCAATTCGCCATTGTAGTTCTGCTACAACATCATGAATGTGTTATCAACAGTTATTCAGAGGTTAAATTTCACATTGACAGTTTAATAAATTAACCTGCAGCAATCCCTTTAGGATAAGAACATATTGGTTTTCTGTCCATGAAAATGGATGTTTTTGCAGCTATTTTATCAAGTCTTCGGCTTTGTCTTTTTGGATTGGTTATATATTTCCTTCCGTTTTCCTATTTGTCAAATTTCTTTTCATCTATGCATATAAAATTTCAATACTTGAAAATAACATATATATTATATTCAATAAAACTAATAAAAAATTAGCTAAAAATTAAAAAAATTAACTAAAAATTAAAAATCTAATCAAAAGTAAAAAATTTAATTAATAGTTAGAAATTGAAAAATTATAACTTATTGAATTAGAAGTATTCAGTAAAATTAATTGATATAATTAAAAAATATTAAACAATAAAAATAATAATACCATAATTTATTTTAAAGGATAACAAAAAAATCAATAAACATATTGAAAATAAAAGTGAAAAAATATAAAAAGTTAAAAATTAAAAATTAACAAGATACTTCAAAATAACATTTCAAAAAAATAAAAATCGATTAAAAATTTATTTATCAAACAGTTAAATATGAATTTTTCAACTAATAAAAAATTAAAAATTTAACTAAAATACCTTACTAAACATAAATATAACTAATAGCTAGGATGGAAATTTCAAAATTATTTTGTTGAAATTATGTAAGCTCGATATATAACAATAATCAAATATAGGTTTTTGTCTCAATCAATTATTTTACTCCCTAAATAAATGCTTGCATTTCCACTTTCCAGGAAGTACCCTAAAATCTGTCTTTATCATCAAAAGTCTAGTCACTGTGTCAGTGAGCAAGTTAGAAAGCAAGTCCTGTTTTTTTTAGGTGACTTGACCATAATTTGGGTGACTTAGAAAGCAATAGATAGTCATCCAGTCAAAGACATGTGAATACTAAATGAATTTATATGAATGACCCAAAATAGGTGTTATAACAAAAAATGCGTCACATGTCGAAGAAAAGTGTGAAAGTCATACTATCTATGCAGACAGTAAAAATGTTTACTTACTCTGCGGGTCTTTAAACTAATACTAAATTTATAATTAGGTCCTTAAACTTTTTTTTTGTTTTTAATTAAATTCTGAATTTATATTTATTTTTTTATTTAGGTCCCTGTTGAATCTATACTAAGAAAACAACTACAAGTTAAACAATCCAATTGAATAAAAACAAAATTCAGACACTTATTTCAAAATAATAAACAGTTCAGGGACTAATTAAAATAAAACTAGTGACTTTTTTGCAGCACTTTTATCAAGTCTTATTGCAAGTCTTCGGCCTTATCTTTCTGAATTGATTAAGTTTTTATGTCCCTTTCAATATTTTTATTGGTTAAATTTGTTTTCCTCCTCGTACAAATAAAATTTCACTAGTTGAAAACAACATAATCAATAGGGTGGAAATTTTAAATTATTTTGTTGAAATTTAGTTCAACAAGAGTAACAAATATAGATTTTTGTCTCAATAAATTTCCAGGAAATATCCTAAAATTTGAGTGTGTATCATCCAAAGTCTTATCTACGAACCTGACAAGAAAACATTTTAACATTTAGACCTTCAGTGTCACCAAGTGAGACAGCAAGTCCTGTAAATTAGTCATTTACACAAACACATGTCAAAGCCGTGTAAGGAGACTATGAGATTTCAGGTAAATTTTATGTTTCGAGTCTTACTTTAATATAATCTATATAAAAAAAAAACCTTTTGAGCTCTATAATTATTAATTAAGTAATTTCAATATCTCATCCAATGGTCATTCATTCATAATTATCTTGCAATATAGTTGATATCAAATTAAATTTAAAGTTTTTAATTTTAAAATACTTCTTTTGATAATTACAACAATTACAAATATCATTACTAATATTTTATAAATATTACATGCATTTAAAATAAATCAATTTTTCAAATATCGATTAATACTTCTAATATGATATTATTTTCTTTTGTCAGTAAGTTCAATTTAGGTGGAAAAGTCAAGACCACTCACATCAATTTAATGCCCACTAAAATTTATATTTTTTTCAAGATTAATAGAATCATTTTTAATTCATTCACATTTCAAATTCTCAAATATTGGGATTCAAAAATAAAATCAGTGATTTTATATTTTAATTTTTTTCAAATAATTTGTGAATAAAAATAAATAAACTCATTTCATATATGTGCAAAATAATTAATGCTAAAAGAATTAATCTTTACTGAATCTGTGATCTCATCAACATTATTTTCATCCAAATAGTTTTTTATGAATCATACTATATAATGATTTTAGGAAATATATTTTTTATTTCCTTTTGATGTCATTTTTGTTTGAATTAAAAGTAAATGTAAACTAATTTTCTTTATAACATTTTAAACGAGTAAAATAAATCTTAAATTATTTATAACAATATTTATCGACATAAATGCAATTTTTAAATTGTATGATTTTACTAATAAAATAAGTACAATTAATGTAATAAAATTTATTGGTAAATAATTTAATTTAAAAATAAGTTATTAAAACTATATGAAAAAAATTAAATCTTAAAATGGGGATAAGGTTGCCGCCTTATTGGACAGCCACGACTCTCTCCACCAGAACCACCGTACTTCACTGATTTATTTATTTTTTATTTTTTTTTTATTTTAGCTCACTATACCTCATTGATTTGAGACTATAAATACATGATAACATGCTTTATAGTTTATATCCATGCAAAAGGAAAATTGAATTACATCATATACATATACTAAGCATTAGATATCCCCGTAACGATGAAGGCTATTCTTGTTTTCTTCTTACTTTTGGCCTCTGTTTTTTTCCTTCCCAGTTCAACTCTAGCTCGACAACTGCAGGAAGGTAACTAATAACCTACTACTCTCAACTTCTTCAAATCCCATACGCCTGTTCATAATAAACTTGCTTTCCATCAATATATTATATAAAAGGCTTTGCAGCATGTATATCACGTTTGTTTATGTTTGAAATCAAATTGAATTAATCACAATTCGAAACTTACCAAACTCCCATATGGAAGAAAGCTCCACCAATATTATTAAGGTTTAAAAATAATATTATATATCTCTAATAAATATTTTATTTTTGTGTTTATTTTTAACAAATTTTTATTTTGTATTAAGTTTTTAATAAAATAATTATTATTTTCGTGCTTGATATTTTTTTGTCCTTTGACAAATTAATAAATTTTATTTTTATTCTCTAATAAAAATTCATTTATAATCAGTTAGGACTAAAATAAATTTTATTAATTCATCAGACTAAAACAAAGTATTAGAGATCATAAATAAAATTATTATTTTATTACAAATTTAATATAAAATAAATATAAAAATTAAATATTTATTTAAAAATAAAAATATATCTAAGCTTATTATATATTAATTAGTCGATAGATGTATCCATGATGTATCAAATCTGCCTGCTTCGTATATTATACAAACACTGACAAAAAAAATTATGTGAAAAATGAATATTATTATTATATATGTTACTATGCTGCAGGAAAGGTGACTGGATGTACATCGAACCCGAATATACCTTGCTATCCGCCACCAAAACGATGTTCTGTATATGTTCGTAATTGCTGAGGAGAATTATATGTATCTGGACTCTAAAGTTTCACTCAAATCGCGGGGAGAAGCTCCCCTTAGTTACCAAATAAATGTCATGCAGCTATATATAGTTTTTATTTGTTGGTATTTTATTCGGTGCCTCATTTTTTTAACACTATTCGTGTGTTAAAACTTGTGGTGTCACATCTTTGCTTTAAAATTCCGTGTGGTTTGGTCTGAATGAAGAAGTGTTCTTTTCCAGTTTGCAGTTGCAATAATCTTCTATTGTTGTACTGAGGCAAAGGCTTGGCCTTTTGGCCAGTCAATAAATAGAAGAACTTGATTACGTACGTGCCTTTCAATTTTATTTAAGCTTTCCAAATACAAACTGTTGAAGAAAGACATTTAGTTATTTTGAGAATCGAAATAATTTAACTCTCAAAAAGATAACTTCTTATGATATTTCTAACCAACAAATAGAGTTTTTATTCACGGGTCTAAGAATGAAAAACTCTTTTGTACGGTCTTACAGCTTGAGGAAAAACTTATATATATATATATATATATATATATATATATATGAAAAAGATAGACTTTAACTGGATTTTAATGATAACTTCATTTATTATAAAATTGTAATATGTATTTTTTTATCATTCAGAAAGTAAAAGCAAAATTAAATTATCAGCAGGACATTGTGTACACACGGGTGCTATCACAGTAGCACTGAAGCAGTGAACAAAGGAAATATGACCTTCTCTTGATGTATAAAACTTTAATTATCTGCTCAATCAAAGGATGATACGGATTAGTAATAATGTGTTATTATAAAAACATATATAATTTATTTCAGAATTTTTATTTTAAATTATTATTTAAAAAATCGTTATCAAGTGAGTGAATAATAATTTAGTAAATTATAATATTTTAGCATATATTTAAATTAAAATTAATATATTTAAAATTTTATAATGAAGATTCTTTATCGATGTACAGTTAAAAAATTAAATTATATATTTTAACATAAGAAAGTAGTGACAGTGTAATAATCTCAAGGGTGGAAGTATAATTAACTCTACATTTTAATATAAGAAGGGAGGGTAGCGTAATATTTACTTCTCTTAGGATAAAAAGTATAATCTCTTTTAATGGTGTCAAATTAAATAGACTATGTTTAGATGATGAAGTATTTAAAATTTTAGGAAATTTAAAATTTAGGAAAATTAAAATACATCAATTAAAAAAATTTATTTTTAAAATTTTATATTTGGATAAAGAAATTAAATTTCTTCATTTTTAAAATTTTGAACATCATACACTGAGAGGTACATTAAATGAGTGTCGTGGGAGTAGCAGAGGTTAAAGTACTCGGAGACGATGGAGATGGAGCAAAGAGTGGTGCGGTTGAAGCTTCTATATAAGAAGAACATTTCAATTTCTCACCTTTTAGAAAGAAATTCAAAGTCCGCATTTTTAGTTATTTAAAATTCTGTTTTAAAATTTCAAAAATTTAAATTTTTCTATATAAAAATATTCAAACAATGAATTTTAAATTAATGAATTTTAAATTCTCTGATAAATTATTTTCCCCAATTAAAATTTTCTATCCAAACACACTCTTAGTTAACGAAATGTAATTTTATTTTATCAAGCCTTGTTAGTGAAATTTTTTACTTTGTCTTTCTTTTTTTTATTTTCATTTCTATTTGGCAAATTTCTTTTCATATGCATATAAAACTTCACAAGTTGGAAACAATATAATAAGAAGGAAATTTTAAAATTGTTGAGTTGAAATTTAGTTCAATAACACAATAAGCAAATATAAATTTGTCTCAATGAATTTTCTTGCCTGAATAATGTTTGTGTTTCCTCTAAAAAAGAAATTGTGTTCCCAGGAAATACTCTAAAGCCGCCAATCCTGATTACTTTTTTCTTTAATTAGTTTATTTTTCTTCCAGTTCATTCCATCATTAGATATGATAATCTCCCTAATATATATTGGATATTACAGTGTTAGTTCTGACCAAAAAAATATATCAGAAATTCAGACTTCGTCAAAAAGTACTTGTAGGCAAGTATTTTAAAACCCGAGTGAAAATGAAACTAAAATTATCATGTATTGCTTTGCAATAGAATGACCAAGTCAATTATTGTAGCCAAATCTTCATGAATATATTATCAATAATTATTTAATAATTATTGCAGTGTAACTAATCAAAGCTCATTTTAACGATGTTAAGTTAAATGGACTAAATTATATATTTCAGCATAATAAAAACAGTGTAATACTCATATTTCTCAAGGAAAGGAAGTGTAATTTTATTTAATCAAGTCTTAGTGCAAGTTTTCGACTTTGTCTTTTTGGATTAGTTAAATATTTATCTTCCTTTGCGTCTTCATTTTTATTTGGCAAATTTCTTTACGTATGCATATCTTATCTCTGATTATATAAAATTTGATTAAGTTATGAAAATTAAATTTCGAGACAAATTATATTTGTCTTGAAATGAATAGAAGAAATTCTCTAAAAGTGATTGAAATATGGATAAAAATTTGAGAGACAGAATTGTGTAATCCAACGGATTAGATTTGATTGGGATTGCTAATTTTAACAATCTCATTCATGCACATGTGATTGGAAAAGCATCGGAGAACAAGTATTTTTTGACAAATAGAAGTATCACATTTGGCACGATTGCATAGAAATTATGAGATGACAATTATTAGTATCAAATCAATATGTTTATGAATATTTTTGTACACGTGTTAAAATCATATAATTCGATGATCATTAATATTGTAAGGCTATAAATAAAATAGCTAACGACCAATTTCAAGGAATTGAACTACAATCACTTAGTTCCTAAAATACCAACAATGCATACCATTGAAATTGGCAGAAGATTTAAAAAGTCATCATGTATGTATTCAATTTTCATTTTTTATGAATTACTATCCATTTATTTTACTACAAATTTCTAAATCTTTTACTTTTTCAATCTCAATTTCTTCTCAAAATTTTACTTTTTCAATCTCTACTTTCTATTATTATCATCGAAATCATATAAAAATTAATCATTAGATCAAAAACACTTTTATCAAATTTCCTTGTTACAAATTCCATGAATTATCATACTTTTGTAACAAAAATGAATATGTTGATTGAAATTATAATTGTAATTTGCATTAAATATTAGATAATTATTTGATAAATGAAAACTATTAACTTGTTTGTTTAACAAAAAAAACTCATAATTGATAATGAATTTTATGTCTGATCTTTAAATATTTATTTGTTAAATAATTATCTAATAAAAATTTCTTTATTATTTTGAAAATATTTTTCTTTCGAAAAATAAATATAATTTTTACGATTAAGAGCATGTAAATTTTTCGCAAGTTCGAAACAATATAATAATAGGAAGGAAATTTTGAAATTGTTGTGTTGAAATTTACTTCAATAACAGTAAGCAAATATAAATTAGTCTAAAATGAATTTTATTCCCTGAATAAATGTTGGCGTTCTAGGAAATACTCTAAAGCCGCCTTTCCGGTTTGGTTTTTTTATTTTATTTTTTCAAATCATTCTATCACTATGATAGTCTTCCTAAAAAAGATATGATACTTTTTCTTCTTATTTTTTTTGGATATTTTGGATATAATAGTGTATTAGTATTAGTTCTCACCGAAATAAATAAATAAATTATATAATAGTTTTAGACTTCGTCAAAGCATGTTTTTTTGGAGCTCTTTTATCAAGGCTTCTTGCAAGTCTTCATGAGCTTTGTCTTATTGGATTGGTTATATGTTCCTTTCTGTATTCCTATACATTTGTCAAATTTCTTTTCATTTAATTTGCATATAAAATTTCACTAGTTGAAAACAACATATTAATAGGATGAAAATTTTAAAATTATTTTGTGGAAATTTAGTTCGGTCCATTCAATATTCGAGAAAAAAAAATACATGAAAATGTTAGAACATGAAATGAATATTTTTGCAGCTCTTGTACCAAGTCTTCTATCTTTTTGGATTGGTTATATGTTCCTTTATGTATTCCTATTTGTCAAATTTCTTTTCATATGCATATAAAAATTCAATAATTGAAAACAAACATAATTAATAGGATGGAAATTTCAAAATAATTTTTTGTCTAGATGAATTTTATTCGCAAAATAATGCTTGCATTTCCACAAAATATTTTATATTTATCTTTAAATATTTATTTGTTAATAGAATCATTTATTAAAAATTTCTTTATTATTTTAAAAATATTTTCCTTGAATAGATACAATTTTCATCATTAACATTAACAGTATATAATTTTTTTCAAAAGTTTGAAACAATATAATAATAGGAAGGAAATTTTAAAATTGTTGGGTTGAAATTTACTTCAATAACAGTAAGCAAACAAATATAAATTTGTCTCAATGAATTTTATTCTCTGAATAAATGTTGGCGTTCTGGGAAATACTCTAAAGCCGCCTTTCCGGTTTGCTTTTTTTTCCAAATCATTCTAGTAATGAATTTAGATATGATAGTCTTCCTAAAAAAGATATGATATCTTGTTCTTCTTCTTTTTGGATATTTTGGATATAACAGTGTATTAGTGATAGTTCTGACCGAAATAAATAAATAAAATGTATAATATTTTTAGACTTCGTCAAAGGATGTTTTTTTGGAGCTCTTTTATCAAGCCTTCTTGCAAGTCTTCATGATCTTTCTCTTATTGGGTTGGTTATATGTTCCTTTCTGTATTCCTATATATTTGTCAAATTTCTTTTCATTTAATTTGCTTATAAAATTTCACTAGTTGAAAACAGCATAATTAATAGGATGAAAATTTTAAATTATTTTGTGGAAATTTAGTTCTGTAACAATAAACATATATATAGATTTTTGTCTCAATGACTTTTTATTCCCTAAACAAATACTTGCATTTCCAGGAAATATTCTAAAATATTATGTATTATTGAATGTCAAATCAATGTGTGACAACGAACCTGACAATAAACCTTTCTAACGTTTAGTAACCAGTGTGCAAGTCCACTTAACTAAAGTGGATAGTTATCTTTTTGGATTGGTTATATGTTCCTTTCTGTATTCCAATTTGTCAATTTTATTTTCATATGCATATAAAAATTCAATAGTTGAAAACAAACATAATTAATAGGATGGAAATTTCAAAATAATTTTTGTCTGGATGAATTTTATTCGCAAAATAATGCTTGCATTTCCAGGAAATACCCTAAAATATGTATGCATCATCAAAAGTCTAGTCAATGTGCGGTATCAAATCTGACAATAAATCTTTTTGAAGTTGAAATCCTGTAATTAGTCATCTAGACAAAGAATATGTATGTGGCTAGTAAATATTTGTTTTCTTCATTGGTTTGAGACTATAAATACATGACAACATACAATATATCCTTGCAAATTAAAAGTAAAGTTGAATAATATCTTCTGAGCATTAAAAATTCCCCAACCATGAAGGCAATCCTTGTTTTCTTTTTACTCTTGGCCTCCATTTTTTTCCTTCCCAGTTATAGCTCGACAACTGAAGGGTAACACTTACTAGCTACTTTCTACTTCAAATCTCATACACATGTTCATAATAAACTTGTTTTCTATGAATATAAAATATATAAGGCTTTATGCAGCATGTATATCACGTTTGTTTATGTTTGAAATTAAAATGAATTAATTAATCACAATTTGAAACCTGCCAAATTCAATTCCCATGGAAGACAGCTACACCAATTATTAGCCGTAGATGTATGATGTATATATCAAATCTGCCTGTTTATTGTATGTTCAGTGATAGAGTGAAATGAAAGTAAATTAAGATGAAAATTTTGAAATTAAAATATATTTGTGACTAACAAACTCATACAAAAAGAATTATGTGAAATATTAATATCATTAATAATTATATGTATTTTATTATGCTGCAGCGGTGACTCCTGGTGCCAAGGACCCTGATAATCCTGCTATTAAATGTCCCCCCGGTCAGAAATATACCACTTGCCTCCCATCGAAATCGCCACCAAAACCACGATGTAACCCGTATATTAGGGGTTGCTTACCATGAAACTACCACCAACACTACAATGATATATAAGCAAAAATGTCAAGCATATATGTAATTTTTAATTGTTGGTCCTTGGTGTCACATCTTTTTAACACTCTTCCTGTGTTAAAAACTCGGTGGCCTCATATATCATTATCTCTATATTTTGCTTTAGAATATATATTCCGTGTGGTTTGGCTGAATAAATTAAAGAAGTGTGCTTTTGTTACAGTTTGCATGCAGTTGCAGTAATCTTGTAATGTTGTACTGAGACAAAGGCTTGGCCTTTTGGCCAATCAATAAATTATAAGAACTTGATTATGTACGTGCCTTTCAATCTTATTTAAGTTTGATTTTAATTATTTGCGCCATACATTAAAGATGTTGTAAAATCCTAATTGAGAAGGATAAAGATATTTTTATATACTAGAAAGAAAAATATATTTTGGCAGTTGAGACGCGTGACTAGAAAATGAAAACTTAGATACTATAATTGGTTATGGAGAAAGGAGAGAGCGCGCAGAAGAGAAGACTCAATGTGCATGGATAATGAGGCATTTTTGTTATTTGAATTAAAAAGGTTAAGAAAAAAAAAGAGAGGGAAAATGAGATTAAGTTATAATATTCAAGAATCAATTTATATCAAATTATCTATCAAATTAAATTGTTGCATTTTTATATATTTGAAATTAAATTTGAATTTTTCATCTTTCAATTATTAATTTCTTATCGTTTCACATTTCGAAATACCAAAATGGATATTTAGCTTGAGAAAAACATATAAATTAAACTTTTAACAGGATTTTAATGATAGCTGCATATATCGTATTAGCCCAATATCAAAAAAAAAAAAAAAAAAAAAACACAACAACACCTTTAAAATATTAAAAGCAGCCGTAAGAAATAACAAACACTCAGGTATTCAGAGGCCAAACATTGTCATAACTTTGGAACTCTCTTATGTAAGACTCTTAGGTATTCGGCTCGAACAAATATCCTCCATCACCAGACCAACAAAGATCATCCTATCATCTCATTCGAGATAATTAAGAACATTTTTTATATTCATTTAATACTTTAATTTTCTACTTTGGATCAAGACGTTGGATATTTATCTTTTGTAGGTACCTAGTTCCTTGACCTGCCAATTAGTAGATAGTGGATAAGAAAGACACTCAGACTAAAAGACAAGATACAAGGTGGAAAATTACCTTTCTACCTCCGTGTATGTACATCCATTTATTATAAAATTATAATAACTTTATTAATTTTTTTTTATCATTACCTCAACTTTTTTTATCATTCAGAAACAAAAGCAGAAAAAGAAACTATCTATACATAATACATCTGGTGGTAGTTTGTTCCTATAGCATCCGCAGAAACTCTATACAGGACACTGGTGTCCACATAGTCAACGAAGAATCATTATCAGCAAGACATCGTGTCCACAGGAGTTGATATCACAATAGCAGTGAACAAAGGAAATGTGACCTTTTCATGATGTGTAAGACTTTAATTATCTGCTAAATCAAAGGATGATACGGATGTATAGTAATAAGTTATTATAAAAACATACATAATTTATCTCATAATTTTAACTATTATTTTAATTATTCTAAATTTAATTATATATTTTAAAAAAATATTTTAGCATATATTTAATTAAAATATATTTTAGAAGCTTATAATAAATGTTGTTTATTGATGTACAGTTAAAAAGACTAAATTATATATTTTAACATAAAAGAGTAGGGACAATGTAATAATCTCATGGGATGAAATTATAATTTACTCTATATTATAATAAAAGGGAGTGTAATTAGGATAAAAAAGTGTAACTTCTTTTAATGGTGCCAAGTTAAATGGACTATATTTTATATTTCAGCATAAGAGGCAATGTAATACTCATACCTCTCAAGGGACGGCAGTGTAATTTTATTTATCAAGTCTTAGCGCAAGTTTTTGTCTGTATTTCCTTTGCATTTTCAATTATTTATATTTGGAAAATTTCTTTTCATATGAATATAAAACGTCACAAGTTGGAAACAAATTCCTCATATTGATGCTCATAGAGTTAGTAATTAGTGAAGTTGGATTTTTTTTTATTATTAAATTGGGCACATGTATTTTAAATAAATTTTGTGTTGGGCATAAATTTTCGAATATTCACCTTAGCATTATTGAATATTATTTGTCGATTCTTATGGAAGTTGAAAATTTATAATATTCGTTTGGTTCAAATCTAAAAAATTAAAGGGATGGTGGTTAGGTGAAGAATCTTCTAGTAGTAGACATTCACTACTTAGAGACTGATTTACCAACTAATTCATTGGTTGCTAAATCAGTCATTTAAAGGGATCACTTAATTAGTTAATAGTTAAAATTTTAAAATCGGTCACTAAGTCCGTTAATATAACCATTAGTAAATCATGTCATTACAAAAATGGTCACTGAATTGGTCAATCTAATCTGTCACAGAATCGGTCACACTGAAGTAAGCCTCTAAAACTGTTTATAAATCAGTAGCTAAATTGGATTATAAAACAGTTTGTATATCAGTCCCTAAAATCAGCTACAAAGGTTTTAGCTACTAACAAAAAATGCTCTCCAATTTAGTCACTAACTGATGTGGTGACTGTTTTTCTTATTTTAGAGACAAAATTTTGATATGTAAAGTGATTTTTTCTTGTAGCGAAATAAATTTTTAAATTGTCAAGTTGAAATTTCCTTTTATTGATCATGATAATGATATTTAGTAGTCTTATTGGAAGCAATGATAATCTTCATTGGAAACCCTGAATATATGAATATTTTTCTTCTAATAAGATTTATTTCATATTCAAGAGTTAACCAATTAGTTCAATCAAATGCATTTTCTTGCCGTAATAAATGTTTGGCTTCCTAGTAAATACTCTAAAGTAGTCAATCCTGATTGCCTTTTTTCTTCCGATTCATTCTATCATTATATCATAATCTATATATATATATATATATATATATATATATATATATATATATAATATGATAGTCTTCCTCAAAAAGATATATCTTTTTTTCTTCTTCTTTTTGGATATGATCGTGTTAGTTCTGACAATAAATAAATAAATCAGAAATTCAGAATTCGTCAAAAAGTACTTGTAGACAAGTACTTTAAAACCCAAGTGAAAATGAAACTAATTATCATGTATTGCCCACCAAGTCAATTATTGTAGCCAAATGATCATCATGAATATATCATCAACAATTATTCAGAGGTTAAATTTGACATTGACAATTTCATAAATTAACCCGCAATCCCTTTTCGGTGCTCTTTTGTCATGCATAACCATTGAATATAAAATTTGCAAACCCTTTACAATGATCTTTCTAGTGTATGTCTAAAGAATTTTATCTTACACTAAAAAATACTTTTAATTAATTTCACTAGAAAGTCGTCTGTTTTGATCATTTTCTATTAATTATAAATATTTCATTGAATTTGTTAACAAAGGATAAATATATTTAAAACATTTTATTGAAAAAGAAATAAAATAAATGACTTATTATTTAACTAATAAATATTATTTTTTTGATAAAATTAATCTACTTTTGTATTTGTAACATTAATTTTAAAAAAGAATATCGAGTTTCATAAAAGACAAGTTAGGTAGCTTATTTCCTTTCTGGTAATTATGTTTTACGCACCCTCTTGATTTATTCCAAATAAGTTAAGATAAAAACATATTGATTTCTGTCCATTTAGTACTGAGAAAAAGGATACATGAAAATGAATGTTTCTGCAGATCTTTTATCAAGTCTTCTTGCAAGTCCTTCGGCTTTGTCTTTTTGGATTGGTTGTATGTTCCTTTCCGTTTTTCTATGTCAACAAATTTCTTTTCATTTGCATATAAAATTTCACTAGTTGAAAACAACATATATAATTCATAGGATGGAAATATCAAAATTATTTTGTTGAAATTTTGTAAGAATTTTGGTTTGATAGCTGAAGGAAGAAGAAAAAAAGATCGTGAATTAGTTAATATCTTCCACTAACAAAAATAAATAAATTAACAATTAATATTGTTCTTTTAAAAAGATTTTTTTTTTTTGAAATTTTGATACATAACAGTAGACAAAAGTAAATTTTATCTCAATGGATTTTATTCCCTAAATAAATGCTTGCATCTCCAGGAAATATCCTAAACTTAATTTGTGTGAATTTCCAAAGTCTAATAAATGTGCGGTATCTAACCTAACAAAAAATTCTCCTTTTAAAGTTTAGTCCTCCCGTCAGTGAGCAAGTTGCAAAGAGTCCTGTTAATAGTCAATGTGCATTTACAAATATTTGAGACTACAAATACATGATAATATGCTTTATGTCCATGCAAAAGGAAAACTGAATTATATCTACTAAGCATTAAATATCCCAAGCATGAAGGCAATTCTTATTGCATTCTTACTGTTGGCCTCTGTGGCTTTCGTTCCCAGTTCGACTCTGTTGGTCCCAGATGAACTCAAGAGGGGGGTGAATTGAGTTTTATAAAATAATTCACAATTTAAAATCAAACTCAAAACAATAATATGGAGATAAGAGATAAAGAAAACACGATCAATTTTAACGTGGAAAACCCAATTGGGTAAAAAACCACGACGTCCAAATTGAATAATCAATCCAATGGACAACTCCACTATGATAATTTTGTGTACAAGAGTTCCTAGTATCCTAGTTTCCTAGTCTACCCTTACACAACACTTATCCCAGCTGGTATCCTTGTTTCCCAGCAAAAAGCTCTCGTCTCAATTCACCAAGAATAGAGACAGACTGGTATCCTTGTTTCCCAGTCAGACTGGTATCCTAGTTTCCCAGCCAAAAGTCGCATGTCTCAATTCACCAAGAACAGAGACAGAACGAACTGGTATCCTAGTTTCCCAGTTGCGACCTCTTCCAAAGTCAAGAAGAAGATTACAAATAAAATAGTTACCTTTACGCTTCTATTCCTTAAGCAAATAGGTACCTTTAAATCCTGATGGAGAGTTGAAGAATCAGACTTGTCAAACACTTCTATATGATCTCACAACAACTCTCTCAATGATGCAAACATATACTCT
>PYAF01005488.1:87077-103598 GCA_007407185.1 Glycine tomentella
AATGCAATCTTAAAGATAAATATCTTCGCAAGATCAATCTTCTCATCTCTTTACATAAAATCTAAAAAATAAATAGAAACAAATCTTCTTAATTCCATGTCATCTTGAATAATATCAATCTTCAGGATTCTTCAAATAATCTCATCAATTATGCTGATCTTCATAAATCCAAAATATCAATAACTTCAAAATATCAAATCCAAAATATCAATAACTTCAAAATATCAAATAATTATTATCAGTGCAATTAATCTAATAATATGACATTCATTATTTGTTATCATCAAAACTTTATAAATCTTTTTATGCATAAAGGGTTCAACAAATATCCAACAGACTCTAGCTCGAGAACTTAAGGGTAACACTCCTGAGTCCTGACTAACTACTCTCAAGTTGTTCAAATCTCATACGCATGTGCATATTAATATATAAACTTGTTTTTCATCAAGAATTATTGTTTTCCAGCATCTATGTCACGTTTGGCTTTGGTAATTGAAAATGAATCGCAACTTAAAACGTACCAAACTCTCATGCAAGACAACCATACCAATTTTTTTTTAATTAATTTGGCTCTTTTATGCTTTCATATTAGTCTGTAGATGTATCATGTATCATGTATCAAATGTGCCTGCTTTAGCATAATTGTGAATAACAAACTGAGACAAAAAAAAAATTGAAATATGAACATTCTTTCTTTATTTCTTTTTAATTGTTGAATTTTTGGATGATATTTATTTATTATTTTCAAAGTTCAAGATAATATTAACTCAAAAGATTGACTAAGTAGTGTAAGACTCTATTGTGTTAACATAAGTGGGAACGATTTTTTTAGCAAAACAATTTATATTCAATTTTCACAATATCTAAAATTTTCTTAGATTAAGAGTGACCAAATGAGTTGAAGGACAAACATGATCTCTAACCCAAAACAAAAAAAAAAAGGTTTGAGATAACATTAATTATTTTTGTCAATATTATATATTATTTATTGTGAAGTACAAATGAAAAGGGATAAAATAAATAACTTCATATCAATATATTTTTTAGGATCAAGAAAATTTATTATATTTCTTGATGAAAGAAACTTAGATATAATATTTTAGGTGTTTTTTTGCACTCTTAAAAAAAAAGATGTTTTTTGTGTTGCTCTCCAATCAGAAATGAAGTTCCACCATGACAATCCACCTACTAAGTGTTCTCATTACAGAATTATATAAAGTTTTAAATATCTTTTTAGTAATTGTATTTTTTTTCTTTTTTATCTTGTAAAATAATTTTTATTTTGTTTTTGTCCTTTTAAATTATGTTTGTTTAATTTTTCGTCTTTAAAATGTTTTAGATAATATTTTGAACAATCAAAAATATAATCTAAAGTGTTATATATAAGGATAAAAAAATAAAATAAACATAATTGTAATGATTAAAATAAAAAATAATTTACAAAAATAAAAACAAAACATTAAATTACAAAAATTAAAAATATTTAATTAAACCTTATACAAATTACGAAGGTAAAAATTAAATTCTAATTGTAGCACAACAAAAACAACATCTCTAAGGTAATGTATATAAGTTTCATCCTTTCTTAATTTTTATCTAAAAATGTTAAAAGATAAATAAAAAAGATCCGACAATAATTATTAATGAAATGTATGTGCTATTATGCAGAGGCAGTGACTATTCCGATCGGGCCCGGGTACCGTAATCCTCCTGTTATTAAATGTGACCCTAATAGTGGCTATTATAGAAATTGCTTGCCATCGAAACCGACACCACCGGCTGGTGCTAGATGTGGCAACGACCCTTATAAAAGAAATTGCCATCGGCTGAAACCACCATGTACTCATGGTTCAGGAAATTGCTGACTAAAAACTGAAAGATATATAAGTGTATATCTGGAGTTTCACTCCCATGGAAGAAGCTCTCTCCTTACCCAAAACTCTCAAGAAAGTATATATATAGTTTTTAATTTTCGGTGCCACATTTTTAATTTTAACACTAAATGTGTTAAAATTTTGGTGGGGTCATCTCTATGTTTTGCTTCATAATTCCATGTAGTTTGGCTGAATAAAAGCAAGTGTGCTTTATTTTCCAGTTTGCAGTGGCAATAATGATCTTGTAATGTTGTGAAACAAAGGGCTGGCCTTTAGCTTGGTTCATCCAATAAATAAGAATAAACATGTTATTTCAATTTGCTTACACGCCTTTCAATTTTGTTGAAGTTTGAAGTTATTTGAGCTTTATTTTTTATAAGAAAAAATTTAGGTGAATTGAGTGTGAGAACTCATCAAAGTTGAAGGACATGCCGACATGTATCAAGCCTCAATGAATACTTACAAAAATAATTGCACGTTATCCACCAACTGTTATAAATTTGTCTCTTATCAAATATCTTGAGTTCATTTAGTTTTTCCTTGAACCTTTTTAACCTTTGCCTTGTAATTCGTTCGATAGATACTTAGATAACGATCAAGATGTTTGATATGCATTAAAAAATTCATACTCTAATGCAAAAAAAAATATATGAATATTAATAAAATATATAATTAATTTTAACTTTTAATTTTATTTTATCTATTTTTTTTTGTCCTGTTATATAAAAAATCATTTTTTTGAATTCTGTGTATTGCTACAAAAAGAGGGAGAATGAAAAAGGATAAAAAATAATCACCAAGAAATTTAAACATTTTAAGTTTAATACAACAATTTTTAGCAATTTTTAATCACCAAGAAATTAACCACCACAAAACAAGATAAAATAATAACATGATTAACACTGTGTTATCCATTAACAGAAATATTTGATGGTAAAGATTAAAAGCGTAATAGAACAAAAGTTCATAAACTAAGCCCGAAAAAAAATTCTTCATACACTAAAAGTGAAAATTTGAAAAAGTTTGAGAACTAAAATCATAATTGATCCTATCATTTATCTAATAAATATTATTTTCTCAGTAAAAAAATATACTTTTGTATTTCTAACATTAATTTTAAGAAATGACGTCAAGTTTTTTAAAGCCAAGTTAGGTACCTAATTTCGTTTCTAGTAATTATGTTTTACGCACTCTCTTTGTTTATTTCAAGTATATAAGTTAGGATAAGAACATGCATATTGATTTTCTGTCCATTCAGTATTCGAGAAAAAAGATACATGAAAATGTTAGAACATGAAATGAATATTTTGGCAGCTCTTGTATCAAGTCTTCTATCTTTTTGGATTGGTTATATGTTCCTTTCTGTATTCCTATTTGTCAAATTTCTTTTCATATGCATATAAAAATTCAATAATTGAAAACAAACATAATTAATAGGAAGGAAATTTCAAAATAAATTTTTGTCTAGATGAATTTTATTCCCAAAATAATGCTTGCATTTCCAGGAAATAGCCTAAAATATGTGTGCATCATCAAAGTCTAGTCAATGTGCGGTATTGAATCGGACAATAAATCGTTTTTTGGAAGTTTAGTCGTCCAGTTAGTGAGCAAGCTAGAAACCAAGTCCTGTAATTAGTCACTATCTAGACAAAGATATGCATGCGGCTAGTAAATATTTTTTTCTCCGCCCCCACATCATTGTTTTTATCGAAATTACAAATAATTTACATTCAATATTAGATAACTTTTTTTATAAGTTAAAACTTATGAATTTATTTGTTTTAAAAAAATAATTCATAATCAAAAATAGATTTTATATTTTATCTTTAAACATTTATTTGTTATTAGAATTATTTATTAAAATTTTATTTATTATTTTAAAAATATTTTCCTTGAATAGATACAATTTTCATCATTAACATTAACAGTATATAAATTTTTTCACAAGTTTGAAACAATATAATAATAGGAAGGAAATTTTAAAATTGTTGGGTTGAAATTTACTTCAATTATAACAGTAAGCAAACAAATATAAATTTGTCTCAATGAATTTTATTCTCTGAATAAATGTTGGCGTTCTCTGAATAAATTTAAGAGTTAACTTTCAATAACAATAGGCAAATATAAATTTGTCTCAATGCAATATAAATTTGTCTCAAATGCATTTTCTTGCCGTAATAAATGTTTGGCTTCCTTGTAAATACTCTAAAGTAGTCAATCCTGATTGCCTTTTTTCTTCCAATTCATTCTATCATTATATCATATTATATATATATATATATATATATATATATATATATATGATAGTCTTCCTCAAAAAGATATATCTTTTTTTCTTCTTCTTTTTGGATATGATAGTGTTAGTTCTGACAAAAAAATAAATAAATCAGAAATTCAGACTTCGTCAAAAAGTACTGGTAGACAAGTTCTTTAAAACCCAAGTGAATATGAAACTAATTATCATATATTGCCCACCAGGTCAATTATTGTAGCCAAATGATCATCATGAATATATCATCAACAATTATTCAGAGGTTAAATTTGACATTGACAGTTTGATAAATTAACCCGCAATCCCTTTTCGGTGCTCTTTTGTCATGCATAACCAGAATATTGAAGATAAAATTGCAAACCCTTTACAATGATCTTTCTAGTGTATGTCTAAAGAATTTTACCTTACACTAAAAAATACTTTTAATTAATTTCACTAGAAAGTCGTCTGTTTTGATCATTTTATATTAATTATAAATATTTCATTGAATTTATTAACAAAGGATAAATATATTTAAAACATTTTATTGAAAAAGAAATAAAATAAATGACTTATTATTTAACTAATAAATATTATTTTCTTAATAAAATTAATCTACTTTTGTATTTGTAACATTAATTTTAAAAACAACATCGAGTTTCATAAAAGACAAGTTAGGTAGCTTATTTCCTTTCTGGTAATTATGTTTTACGCACCCTCTTGATTTATTCCAAATAAGTTAAGATAAAAACATATTGATTTTCTGTCCATTTAGTACTGAGAAAAAGGATACATGAAAATGGATGCTTCTGCAGAACTTTTATCAAGTCTTCTTGCAAGTCTTCGGCTTTGTCTTTTTGGATTGGTTGTATGTTCCTTTCCGTTTTTCTATGTCAAATTTCTTTTTCATTTGCATATAAAATTTCACTAGTTGAAAACAACATAATTCATAGGATGGAAATTTCAAAATTATTTTGTTGAAATTTTGTAAGAATTTTGGTTTGATAGTTGAAGGAAGAAGAAAAAAAGATCGTGAATTAGTTAATATCTTCCACTAACAAAAATAAATAAATTAACAATTAATATTGTTCTTTTAAAAAGATTTTTTTTTGAAATTTTGATACATAACAGTAAACAAAAATAAATTTTATCTCAATGGATTTTATTCCCTAAATAAATGCTTGCATCTCCAGGAAATATCCTAAACTTAATTTGTGTGAATTTCCAAAGTCTAATAAATGTGCGGTATCTAACCTAACAAAAAATTCTCCTTTAAAAGTTTATTCCTCCAGTGAGTGAGCAAGTTGCAAAGAGTCCTCTTATTAGTCAATGTGCATTTACAAGTATTTGAGACTATAAGTACATGATAACATGCTTTATATCCATGCAAAAGGAAAACTGAATTATATCTACTAAGCATTAAATATCCCAAGCATGAAGGCAATTCTTATTGCATTCTTACTGTTGGCCTCTGTGGCTTTCGTTCCCAGTTCAACTCTAGCTCGAGAACTGAAGGGTAACACTCCTGACTAACTACTCTCAAGTTGTTCAAATCTCATACGCATGTGCATATTAATATATAAACTTGTTTTTCATCAAGAAATATTGCTTTCCAGCATCTATGTCACGTTTGGCTTTGGTAATTGAAAATGAATCGCAACTTAAAACGTACCAAACTCTCATGCAAGACAACCATACCAATTTTTTTTATATTAATTTGGCTCTTTTATGCTTTTTATATTATCTGTAGATGTATCATGTATCATGTATCATGTATCAAATGTGTCTGCTTAAGCATATTTGTGAATAACAAACTGCGACAAAAAAAAATTGAAATATGAACATTCTTCCTTTATTTCTTTTTAATTGTCGAATTTTTGGATGATATTTATTTGTAATTTTCAAAGTTCAAGACAATATTAACACAAAAGATTGACGAAGTGGTGTTGTGTTAATATAAGTGGAAACAATTTTTTTTAGCAAAAAAATTCATATTCAATTTTCATTGTATGTAAAATTTTCTTAAAAATTTCTTAGACTAAGAGTGACCCAATGAGTTGAAGAACATACATAATCTCTAACCCAAAACAAAAAAAAAAGTTCAAGATAATATTAATTATTTTTTGTTAATATTATATATTATATATTATATATTGTGAAATACAAATGAAAAGGAATAAAAATAAATAACTTCATATCGATATATTTTTTAGGATCAAGAAAATTTATTATATTTCTTGATGAAAGAAACTTAGATATAATATTTCAGGTGTTTTTTTGCACTCTTTAAAAAAAAAGATGTTTTTTGTGTTGCGCTTCAATCAGAAATGAAGTTCCACCATGACAATCCACATACTATATATGTGTTCTCATTACAGAATTATACAAAGGTTTAAATATCTTTTTAGTGATTATAATTTCTTTTTTCTTTTTGATCTTGTAAAATAATTTTTGTTTTGTTTTCAGTCTTTTTTTTTAAATTATGTTTGTTTTATTTTTTGTATTTAAAATATTTTAGATAATATTTTAAATAATCAAAAATACAATCGAAAGTGTTATATATAAGGACAAAAAATATAATAAACATAATTTTAATGATTAAAAATAATTTTTTTTACAAAAACAAAAAAAAACATTAAATTTCGAAAACTAAAAAATATTTAATTAAACCTTATATAAATTACAAAGGTAAAAATTAAATTCTAATTGTAGCACAACAAAAACAACATCTCTAAGGTAATGTATATAAGTTTCATCCTTTCTTAATTTTTATCTAAAAATGTTAAAAGATAAATAAAAAAGAACCGACAATAATTATTAATGATGTGTATGTGCTATTATGCAGAGGCAGTGACTACTCCGATCGGGCCCGGGTACCGTAATCCTCCTGTTTTTAAATGTGACCCTAATAATGGCTATAGAAATTGCTTGCCATCGAAACCGACACCACCACCACCAACATGTTTTCGTTATAAACGTAATTGCTGACGAACATCTAATTGAGTTATCGAAATATATCCGATTGAGGGGAAAAGCTATATATTCTTACCCAAAATTCCAAAAAAGAATGTCAAGCATCTATATAGTTTTTAATTGTTGGTGCCACATCTTTTTAACACTATTGCTGTGTTACATGGTGGTATCATCATCTCTGGATTTTACTTTAGATTTCCGTGTGTTGTGGTTGCATAAGAAGTGTGTTTTTCCTGTTTGTAGTTGTAATCATCTTGTAATGTTGTGAGACAAAGGGCAGGCCAATCCAATAAATAAGGTGTGATAATGAATATATATATTTGTGACCAGTAAACTACTACGAAATTTTCCTGTTTTACTGTTAGTAGGAGGGTGTATTGGATAAAGATTTTAAAAAATTATTTTAGTATAAGAAAGTTAAGTGAATTTTAAAGATTATGTAGGAATATTATGAGTTATTAAATTTTTTATAATATTTTTATGATAGTTTGGATTTATATCATAAGAATTTAAAATATTTTAAAAAACTTTATAGATTTATAAGATTTAAAAGGATTTTGTGAATTTTTAAAAACACATTCACAATTACAAGTGTTAGTCAAAAAATAATGAGGTTTGGATAAAAAGAAAAGCAAAACCAATATAATTTTGTTAATCTTTTAATAACTAAATTGATTCTAACTTTGTGTTCTCCTATACTAACTTTTTTTGCAATAACTTCTTCTCATTCTCACTTTTGGATTTGAACAATATATTTAAAATTATACGTTGATTTCTATTTTTTTTAATTACCATAATTATTTTATGATAAATCTAATTACATGTTTAAATGACGTGCAATAATAAACATGTATTAGAAGGGAGTGGTAAGAGTAGAAAATTGATAAGAGGGTTATTGAATTATGTGAATGACGAAATTAAGGGTGACAATCACGAAAACATAGCGTCGAGTAGGTGATGGACATAGTCAGTATAACAAAAACATGTAAGTGTACATAAGATAAACATTAATTTAATTTAGGAAACAAAGGGAAAAGTGCAAAGAAAAAAAAAGTATGTCACATTTTTATTTTAAAAGATTGAGAGAAATATATATGGTACACGCATCTTAAAGAATATTAAAGAGAGAAAATGATATATATGATGAGAAAAATAAATTTTGGTAATCAATAAAAAAAGAAAAAAAAAATTTAGCAAAACCTAAAAGATTTGGGTAAGATTATTTGATAAATATTTTATAATAAAAAGTTTGATGGAATCCATCAAAATTATTCTTAAAAAATAATCCATGAAAATTTATATATTTTTTTAAATACCAAAAGACTTTTTATAAGTTATAAAAAATCTTAATTAAATATCACTAAATTTTATTGTCTTCTTTAAAAAAATAAAAATCTTAATTAAATATCATAAGACCTTTAAAAATCCTGATAAATATCATTAAAACTTTTTTATATAATTTTTTTAAAATTCTTTAAAATCTTAATCCAATACACCCTTAAATGTGACCACCCTTATGGCAGAAACTGCTATGTGCTGAAATCCCCTGCAAAACCACCACCGCTGGTGCTACATGTGGCAATGACCCTTTTAAAAGAAATTGCCATCGGCTGAAACCACCATGTACTGAAAGATATATAGTGTATATCTGGAGTTTCACTCCCATGGAAGAAGCTCTCTCCTTACCCAAAACTCTAAAGAAAGTGTATATATATATATATATATATATATATATAGTTTTTAATTTTCGGTGCCACATTTTTTATTTTAACACTTAATGTGTTAAAATTTTGGTTGTCATCTCTATATTTTGCTTTAGAATTCCATGTAGTTTGGCTGAATAAAAGCAAGTGTGCTTTATTTTCCAGTTTGCAGTGGCAATACTAATCTTCTAATGTTGTGAAACAAAGGGCTGGCCTTTAGCTTGGTTCATCCAATAAATAAGAGTAAACATGTTATTTCAATTTGCACACGCCTTTCAATTTTGTTGAAGTTTGAAGTTAGTTGAGCTTTTTTATAAGAAAAAGTTTAGGTGAATTGAATGTGGAAACTCATCAAAGTTGAAGGACAGAATAACATGTACCAAAGTTCAATGAATACTTACAAAAATAATTGCACATTATCCACCAACGGTTATAATCCATCAGTCTTGCAACGAGTATAGTTAATCTTTTTTCGTTTCCATAAATTTGTCTCTTATCAAAATATCTTGATTCTTGAGTTCATTTAGTTTTTCCTTGAACCTTTTTAACCTTTGCCTTGTAATTCGTTCGATAGATACTTAGATAACGATCAAGATGTTTGATATGCATTAAGTTCTTACTCTAATGCAGAAATAGAAAATGTCACAATACCTTATTTTTTTTTGGAATTTCAAATAAAATTACAATATAGTTAAATATTTTGTAAAATTTGTAGAAGAGGATATTTTTGCCCCAAACAATACATTAATTTTCCAGTGATCGACTTTATAGGATTTCAAAAAGCAATGTTGCAAATCATAAGTTGGATATTAATCAAGATCATTGAACGCGATCTCTTCGTTATCTTTATCTTTCACTTTGTAGCTCTGCAACAAAGGACTCTTAGTATTTGATGGAGGACGTATATCATCAAAGTCCACTACACTCAATTCTTCTTCTTTTGCTTTCCCCCATAAGACAGCATAAAACCCAAATGAGAGTATCACTGCTCCAACAACGCTACAACGTTTGAAACAAGAAACGTATGTGTCAAAAAGAAAGAAACAACTATTAGTGTTCTGTAATACTTTCAATTTTGACTTAATTGTGTTTTTTAAAGTTCTAATCAAGTCTTTTATTTTTGAAATGTCTCAATGTGGTCCTTTAATGCCTCAATATGATCCTTTATTTTTTAAAAATGTCTCACTGTGATACTTTCTGCCAGAATTTGCAACATAATATTATCACTTGTGAGCCTCAATTAAACGAAAAGAATCACATTGAAACATTTGAAGAAAAAGAAAACTACATTGAAGTACTTTAAAAAAAATAAAGGACGATTAGACTTTTTAGAAATAAAAAAATGGATTGAATTGATAGTTAAGCCTTCAATTTTTTAGAATTAAAACTCAACAACAACAAAGAAAGAGAATGAAGTCCATACGTTCCAAAATATAATGCATCACCGAGGAATATAACACTCAAAGCAGCAGCAACGACTATCGACAAAGGCTTAAAGATTGATATATAAACTGGGCCTTTAAGATGGAGGCCCCATGTGTGAACCAAACTACTTAGGCCCGTGCAAAAGAAACCCTGCATGAAGTATTAGTTGTAGAATTTAGTTTAAAAAATATTTCATTTCCATGACTTGTTTATCTATATAAGAAACAAATGTTAGTGTATTTTATACTAAAGCTTGTTTCTGATAAAAAGATGAAAGGAAGTATTAAATTTGCTAGCGTACTTCTCACCGAATATATAACGGCGATCAATGTTATATCAGAATTTATCTTCCAAGAACTCAGATTGGCTTCTAATAGCAAGCAAATTGGTGCAGATATGAGAGTCCCGCTCAAGTTGTATAAGAAGACCACAATAAACTCTGCTGGGTATTGTTTCATAATACTGGTCTGATCCCAAGCAACAAAAATTGTATTTTAGTACTATTTTTACTCTTCAGCTATGATTTGATTTGAAACAAAAAATGGTTTTGGTTTTTATTTTTATGACTTTATTTCTTCTTTTAGAACTACAACAATGTTATACTTTATTTCTTATTTTTCTAAGATTTATACATAAAATAGTGAAATTAAGATTTTAGTTATTTTCATTATTTTCTATATAAATCTTTAGAAACAGAATATAAAATGAAAACTAAATTCTTTTTCAAGTGAGTTTAATTAATACCTGAACAATGTACCAGATTGGAACCAAAAGAAACTCAATGGCAAGTAGAGATCCACCAAGAACCCAATTTGTTTGAGATGTAGAACCCAGTGGAGAATCAGTTGTTGGTGAAGGTTGTGGAGAAGAAGTTGATAAGATTATGGGGCCTTTATAAAGAACAACTATGAGTGCACCTGATATGGATACTAAGGAACCCAAGATTTTGGCCGTAGTGCTTGAGCTTCTCAAAGCTACCTTTTCCATTCTTCATACAAGGACCAAAACACATGGTTTAGACTTTAGAATAAAAACTGAACCTTCTCAAAAAAACAAAAAAACTGAGCGAGTGACTAGAATGAATCAAAATAGTAATAATAATGAAAATAAGATGATGATTTATAAATGGTTAAAATATGATTTGGTCGTCCAATTTTGTCTCATTTTAAAATAGAGATATTTAGTCTCCTAACTTTAAAAAACCATAATTTTCAAATAAATATATAATGATTTTATAAAAATATAGTACTTCAAATGACGTACGAATTTGCATCGGTGAATGCTTCTTTAATTACACACAAAAAAAAAAAAAAACTGAGTGAAAGTTGTTTATAGAATTCTTAGATTTAAAATTAAATTGCATAAAAAATTGAAATTCAATTATTATACAATTTCATTATTGAACAAATTAATGTGACAATTATTATGAGAAATGTTGTTGATATAAATAACATTTTTAACCGTTATGAATAGTTGTTAGACAATTGGAAGCATATTTTAAAGGTTAAAATATTTTGTTTAGTTTATGCAAAATTTTCAGTATATCTTTCATTCTCTAGTAAAATTGAAATATGTCATTTTTTAGTATGTTTTATGTATGCAATTGACATAAAAAGGCAACGCACATATATTAAATGTTGTCTGAACCTTGTTCGAGGAAAAAAATGACATTTCAATTTTTTGAGTATAAAAACGTACTGAATTTTGCTTGCAAGAAAGAATTCTAGAGTGATAAAGAAGAAAAATATACTTTAGCGTATTTAAAATTCTTAGATCTCAAATGACATTCCAAGACCCACAAAAAATGAGTTAAACTACTCCATCATAATTACTACTTGTTAGTTACACCATTAGAGATCTTCTAATTAGATTAATTTTTATTTGTATTATAAAGTTTAACAATAATTTGTACTTATAGGAGTGAGATAAGAAAAAAAAAAAAAAAAAACCTAATATAGGTGATGTAATTAAAAATAAAATGCAAAAAATGAGTCCATATAAATTCTTATAAAATAATCTTAATTAAGTTTTTCATATCTATTATTATCAAATATGATTTTTCTTTCAATAAGTACCTGAAAAAAAATATGATTAGATGATGCGACAATTTTGTATGTTTCAACCAATAAAATATTATGATGGAAAAATATCATTTCTCAAAGAAATATCTTGTCAGTGGGGCCTAAACTGATTGCAATAAACAATATTCCTTTTATTTAGTCTTGCTTACACAATTTGAATTTGAAAATACGATGAAGTGAAAAGGACATAATTTGTATTTATTCATCCGATTCACTGCCATCCAATAAAAGTAAAAACCTTTAAGTCCTTAATATTAATATCCTTGAAATATATGAATCACAAGAAATTCACAAATTGACTTGTAAAAACTGTGTTCAAGCAAGATATATATTTTGGCACTTAATTTGGAAGATTGAAGGAAGAGAGAGTTAGGTTGATATTCACCTGAAAATGATTGCTAGTATGAAGGTGAAAGCCGGTATAAGGTTGCTAAGAGCAGAAGCAAGAGTGGGCGAAGTGTATTTAAGTCCTTTATATCCACAAAGCTGCGCTGTAAGTCTGCCTCACGAACTCAATGCAATAACAAAAATTAACATCAATATTTATTTATAACTTATTTTATTTTTCACAAGAAATGATTCTGAAACAGTAAAAAAAAATTGCACTATTTTGTACCCAATTACTCCAAGGAGGAAAATTCTGAAGATGAGAGAAGGATTGAGCGGAGGAAGCCCCCTTGACCTGCATAAATGCAAAACTGACATAAAGGAAATGA
The DNA here is from genome assembly GCA_007407185.1 of Glycine tomentella. Classification (NCBI taxonomy): domain Eukaryota; kingdom Viridiplantae; phylum Streptophyta; class Magnoliopsida; order Fabales; family Fabaceae; genus Glycine; species Glycine tomentella. The sequence continues at coordinate 100,101 of PYAF01005488.1, forward strand.
TTTGAATTGTACGAGGTAACCATGATCTCTCAGGAACAAAAATTAACGACTGCAAATGTAATACAACACCATCGAAAGACGAAGGGCAGAGGCAAAAGGAGGAAGAGGGTGGAGACTGCAAATGAATAAGCGATGAAGGCATAGTAACTTAAACCCTTCTCAGTTGCTGCTTTGAATAGAACGTTGACACCAACGTTGGTGCACTCAATAGCCACCATTGCGGTGAATGGAAGCACTTCCTCTTCACAATACCTCCCTCCTGCCATCTCTCTCTTCCCTACCTCGATCCCTCTCTGCTTCAGTAAAAATTATTTCTTGACAAAGACTTTTTTGTAAATGAGTACTTTATACTTACAATGTCATAAATAAAATAAAAATAAAAAGTCTCTGTCTTTTTGTTCGTATTCGATTTGGGGATCTTCTTGCTAATAATTTTATACACATCAATCATTGGCATTTTTTTAATGGGCCATTATTAATCATGTGGGCCGTTAATCATTCGTCACTAAAAACCAATACATATATACACACACTGTTAACCAAAACTCTCAAGCGCCTATATATATATATATATATATATATATATATATATATATATATATATATATATAGTTTTTGTTGGCAAATTAAGATTTTCCCAAGTTGTTATTATTAAATATTTCAATGTCTGTTAAGTTTTTATGGTTGCTTGTAAGTTGGTTAAAGTTTGCTTATGCTCAGAAAAAAAAAATAACAAATTATAATTGCAGGCTATAATTGCAGGCTAATGATGTCTACTTTTAGCTTAGTCATAATTCGCTGTTTATTTTATCCAATTAGGAACTATTTAGTTTTTCATATTTAAGTTCTTGTTGTAATAGTTCAAAGTGTGGAAGAAAAAAACTGAGTTACAAACCTGAAATACATTATATCTGTTTTTCTCCTCTTTTGCTCTCTTCTTTATACGTGTCTATTTTTTGCTGTTCTGTTCTGTTATTTTCTAAAAAAATTAATTGTTGGTGCCACATTATTTTTTAACAGTGTGTTAAAATTTGCTGGTGTCATCTCTATATTTTGCTTTAGAATTCCGTGTAGTTTGGCTTAATAAGAGCACCTGTGCTTTATTTTCCAGTTTGCAGTTTCAATAATATTCTTGTAATGTTGTGAAACAAAGGGCTGGCCTTTAGATAGGTCGATCCAATATAAAAGAATAAAGATGTTATTTCAATTTGCATACACACCTTTCAATTTTGTTTAAAGTTGCAGTTATTTGAGCTGTTGTTTAAAAAATTAATGTTATTCTTTTATAGTACTTGGTCCTAATTGAAATGGATAAAGATGTTTCTTTAGCTTTTTGAACTTCATGCTGCAAGAAAATAGTAATTTCATACTTTAAAGAGAATGTGGCACTAGGATGTTGCTGAAGAAAGGAGAAAGGAACATGTTTGGAAAATTTGTAATCTAATGGCTGATTATTCTTCCAATTTCTCTTTACTTGTGATGCAATGAGCCTAAGATAAATGACTTTCTCAATTTTCCATACCATTGGTTCTAGGTTGGTGTTGGTTCTAATAAGTTAGTAGTAAATCTGCCACGATCGAAAATGTCACTGTTGTCAAATTCGTTAATAATATTGTATTAGTTGAATATAGATGTACTGGTTCAAGTTTGTACTAATTTGGTCAAGATATAACAAGTTTAGCTTACGACATAAAGGAAAAAGTGTCAAGACTTGATGTAAGTTTTCTATTTCGAGTTAGAATTGCTCATTCTTGTGTTTTCCCTTCTAATGTGAATACTGTATGGGGTGTTTTACAGTGCTGGCTCATCTTTTCAAGTGTCATAACAAAGAAAAAGGAGTCCAAGAAAGACTAGTTGAACCTCTAGTGAGTCATGTTAAGTCTTAGGAAGGGGGAATAGAGTCATGCCCATAAATTGGTTGTTGAGATCCACCAATTTTATTGGAATTGGAAAAATAATGTTATCATGTTACCACAATTACATGCAGATTGATAAAATTGCAATAAGTATGTTAGTAGCTGAGTAACATTTTTTCATAACTAAAAGCATTACATTATGTGTAGAAAGTCCTCTTGATTAGCATGCATGCACTAGAATGTTAAGATCATTTGTTGATTTAAAATAATTTAAAACAATATATTAAATTAAATTAACTAGTCCGGCGACTAAGTAGCAAACGTGTAGTAACAATAATAGGTCTCTACATCTATGGTTGTATGGTTTTGTGATATCTCCAATTCACTATACCCGTATTCTTCCCAGTGTCAAATGTGGCCAAGACATCCATACCCTCAAAACTCCACCAAGCTTTGTGGTCCCACCACTATGGACATTTTTCTTTGTTAATTGTTACCACCCCAAATGTTTCAACAACCATAAGAGCCAGTGCACAACCCGAATTGCATGAGCAAGATGAATGCATGACCCAAAGCACATAACTCATGTTCACCTAAAATTAGCAGACTCCTCATGACACAGTCTCGAGCTTCCTAACCAGGTTTGGGCATGTTGTTTACATGTAGATCTTTGTTCTTCATTTGTATCTCTTGCATCATTCATTTATTATATCATCCTTATGTTTCATTATATGCCATTTATTTTTGTGGTAGTTTTTTTCTAAAGGATACTATTTATTTTAGTTTCTTCTAATTTTTGCTACTTCTTAATAGAGGCTTTGTATATGTATGCTAGTCACACTTGTGGCCATTTTACCGAAAGGGGATAATTTTTTTTTTAATTACCAATTGGGGGTACTTTTCAAAATATTTACGGGAAAGGGGTAAGTCGTAAAATTTTTTACGACTTCTAAAAGAGAAGTCGTAAATATTTTAACGACTTATTTTTTTTTTTCATTTTATCTTGTTGAAATAGGATATAGATTTACGACTTCTAAATGTAATTTTTTTTAATTACGACTTTGAAGTCGTAAAGTAAAATCGTGCATAAATATACGATTCCTCCTTTAATTTTATTTTCTCGTCTACGACTTTGAAGTTGTATTTGTTTTTTTTAGGAAGTCGTATTTTATTTTACGACTTTCATTTAATTTTTTTTTTGTAAAGTCGTAAAATTACATACGACTTTACTTTTTTTTTTTTTTTGCTTTTCTGTTTTTTTGGATGCTTTTGTTTAAGTTTTGATTAATTTTTGCAATTTATTTTGTTTAGTAAATTTTAATAAAATTATTTTATTATTATTTAACAATACACTAATTTTAATATATTTGTTTGGTTTAATATTTTGTAAATTTGTTTCATTTTGTATTCAATATAAACATTAAAGAAATTATTATTTTGTTTTGTTATTTATTTTTGTTTTTTCATTTTACTTGTTGTTTCTTATTTTTATTATAAAAATTATGTTATTTTATAATTCAGAAATTTACAAAGTAATATATGTTTAATTAAGATATTAAATAGATTAATTTTATTTTTAATTAGATTAATTTATTAAATAGATTAATTTAATTTTGAATTTTAAAATACTTAAGAATTAAAT
>PYAF01005488.1:103698-126166 GCA_007407185.1 Glycine tomentella
TAATTTTTATAATAAAAATAAGAAACAACAATTAAAATGAAAAAACAAAAATAAATAACAAAACAAAATAATATTTTCTTTTAATTTTTATATTGAATACAAAATAAAAAAAATTTACAAAATATTAAACCAAACAAATATATTAAAATTAGTGTATTGTTAAATAATAAATAAAATAATTTTATTAAAATTTACTAAACAAATTAAATTACAAAAATTAAACAAAACTTAAACAAAAGCATCCAAAAAAATGAAAAAGCAAAAAAAAAAAAAGTAAAGTCGTATGGAATTTTACGACTTTAAAAAAAAAAAAAAATGGAAGTCGTAAAATACAATACGACTTCCTAAAAAAAAAACAAATACGACTTCAAAGTCGTAGACGATAAAATAAAATTAAAGGAGGAGTCGTATATTTATGCACGATTTTAATTTACGACTTCAAAGTCGTAATTTAAAAAAAATTATATTTAGAAATCGTAAATTTATATCCGATTTCAGCCAAATAAAATGAAAAAAAATAAGTCGTAAAAATATTTACGACTTCTCTTTTAGAAGTCATAAAAAATTTTACGACTTACCTCTTTCCTGTAAATATTTTGAAAAATACCCCAATACAACTATATACTTCCTTTATTCATAAGAAAATATTTGGTATATATTATATTTTTGTTCTTTGCCCCTCTTAACTTAAATCATGGTTCCGCCCCTTATTACAGCCACCCCCACCAGTTGAATCCCAACATACTGCAAGTCTCATACAAAATCAGAACCTAAATTTAACATCGTACCTTCAACCACACCAACAAAATAAGTTCCTAACCATGATTGGCTTAACCCCTTACAAACCTGGAGCATAAGCATCGAAATATCATCTACCTCAACATTAGTTGTTAAACTTACTCATAGTATTGAGTACCATATATATTGTCATTGCTTCTTTTTTTTTTTAAGTCAAAGTGATATATATATATATATATATATATATATATATATATATATAACTAGCTCGGCTATATCAAAACCGCACACAATATACAAAAAGAATTTCACTTTTGCTTTGACTCTTTGTTGATTAAAAAAAAATGTAAATCTAAATCAAACTGTTAATGAAAGTAATAAATTAGGCAAAAGGGAGAAAATCTTCATTGATGTTGTCCTTTACCAATTTTACATTCTGTTTGTTCCTATTTTTTGGCATAATTACAACCAGGAGCAGGTCCTAATCAAATAAATGCATACTTCCTTTCTTTTCTCTTGTCTTTGCTTCTGTAGTTTATTTTCCACTTATAGCAGCTCGTACTATTTATTAAGCGATAAAATTCAGGTGCTTCCTAGGATTTTCAAATTTCAATTATTGGTTGTAACCATGAATAACACGATACTCTTAGATCACTTAATAATTTTTTGCTTCCTAGGGTTTTCAAATTCCAATTAATGGACATTTTCTTTTAACCAAATCCACTCATGGCCCCATTATCTTCCAACAAATAGATTAGTCATTTTGTTAACGGCTGACCAACAGCCAACTCGATCCAATCGGCCATCGGCCTCTCACTAGCAAACATTTTTTGTGTCAACTGCCCTGGTGACGTAGATTTAAATCATATTATTAACTAACATATTAAAATTAAATAATTATCATTTAAATATTTCTAAATAAAAATATTTGAATAGTAGTTATAATTTGAATATTTATATGTTTTTTATAATTTTAAGAAAAGTAAAAACATAAATAAAATTTGATTTTGTACAATTTAGTTAAAATTACTTCTAGAACAACCACTTTGTGTCCTTCAAGATTCATTGGAAAGTTTGGGAATGATGAACATTTGGGAAGACATGAATTCGATTTCTATTGATTTCATGTTTTCTAACACTTGGAAAAATGTAAAGGCAAGATTGAAACAAACAGAAAACGATAAAAGTAAGAGGAAATCATTCACTAATCATATGTCATCTCTATTATAATGGCTAGTAATCGTCCAAGTGCAAAATTGATGATTTTCTAAATTTGACAAAGAAAGGGAGGGATGCTAAGATCTGGATGAGAAGATGCGGTCACAAGGATGATGGTAAGATTTGGGAGAGAAAATTATAGCCTTTGTAATTCCAGAAAAACTCCTCAATGCTTGTGGTATAACAGGGAGGAAGTTATCTCCGGCAAGCATTCAAATGTTCATAGAAATACTAAAAATGAGAGGAGATCACCTTAGTTAAGTTTACTCTTTTTTTTTTTAACATTTGAAGTTATTTTAGGTTAGGTATAGGTTAGTTTATTTTTTCTTATCTTCATTAGTTTGAATTTTAGGTTAGGTATATTTTAGCATTATTTGACATCATGGTTAGTCTTGTTGACAAAAAATAAGAATGATATGTTTTTGTTTCATTTTGAAGATTTTGACATTTAAATATTTGTAATGTCATATCTCAGTGAAATAATCATTCATTTTACATTGGAACGAGATTTTGACCCATATGAAATTAATAATATATTTAAAATTTTTTATGATTATGTTTGACAAGTTATTTTAATTAGTTTTTTAATATTTTTATTAGTTTTAAAAAATTTATTTGACTATTTGATAAACAAATTTTTTAAAGTAAATTTTAGATGTTATTTGAACCAACATTTTTTAAAATGTTAATTTCTAGTTTCTAATTTTTTATATTTTATTCTTCTTTATCTTAAAAATATTTATTCAATTTTTTTATTACTCTTCTTAAATATGTTATTTATATTATTTTATATTTTTTTAGTTACTTCAATAGTTAATTTTGTTGAACATTTATAATACTTATAATTTAATAAGTTAATTTAAAAGTATTAGATTTCAACTGCATACAACAAAGATGTTTCAAACATTAAATGTATATTTCTCTTTGTATCTAACTATCAAAAACAAATTTGCGTGGATACAAACCATAACACAAACATTATAACGAATCAAAATATAAATATGTGAAACATAGATTGCTAACTTATTACATGATGCACCTCATCTATAATATGTGTGGATATGAATCAAATGATTTATTCAATTTTATGGAGGACTATGAAAAAATGATGGAACCTAGTTAAACAAAGTAACAAAAAAAGGCTATTATCATTCAAGTAATATTTTTGTTATATATTTGACAACATCGTTTCACTTAATTACATATCTCTTTAGAATGTTTATTTAATAATAGTCACATTCCTGTCTCTTTATTTATTAGCAAAAATTAAATAAAAGTTGTTATAATAGGATTTTTTTTAGTGGCTCACAGTTGGACATTTGTTTTTTAAGTGTAAGTAAGAGAAAGAAACAAAACAAAAGGGAAATTACATAGCCTGCACTCTCCAATCTTCTTTCGTAAAGTCTTTGATGCCTTCCACAATCGTACCTTAGGATAATAAATTTGAGTAGACTTTATCGTATCAACAACGTGTCAAGAGTCAAAAATACAAAGCACATCGGTTGCTCATTTCGCACAAAATTTCAAATGTAGTCACCTATTATCACATAACAATATATGAAATTTTTCATATAGGAAGATTATATTTTTTTTGTACATTTTCCATTTTATTAAATAACTATCAAAAAAAATTCTATCAATTGCTATGGACTTGACATAACAAAAAAATTATAAATAATCAAACTACAAACGCATGAAACATATATTACTTGGCGTGTGATGCAATGCTTACCAATAAAAAAAACTTGAATATGAATAAAAAAAATTATCCATCTATTTTATGTATGACTATAAAAAAAATTATTGAAGTTAAATAAAAGTAACAAACAATAGGCTATTCACATTAAACATTTTAATAATAATGCTCCTGTTATAGTTTTGACAACATCCTCTAACTTAACATCATATTATAACTCCTCTTTGAACGGTTATTTAACAATATATTATTATATCTCTGTCACTTTATTTATAAACAAAAATTAAATCAAAATTGTAATTTTAAGATTATTTATGCGCTCGCAAATTGGCTAAATGGTGAGCTACTCATGTCGCACAAATTTTTAAATTTGACCACATGCTATGTCATAACAATTGATTGATGGAAGTTTTCATAGAAAAACTATTTTTTTTGCTTGAAATTTTATGTATATTTCTCTTTTTATTTAACAACTATCAAAAATAAATTTTATTTTTCTATCAAATGCTTATAGTTATGAACTTATCATAACACAAACATTATAAAGAATCAAATTACAAATCTATTACAACATAAATTACTACCTTAGTGTGTGATGTGACTCACCAACAATAAAATTGGGTATTAATCAAGCTAGTTAGTCTTTTATTTTGTGCAGGATTATAAGAAATAAACCAAATTAAGTTAAACAAAAGTAACAACAAAAAAACATGTTATTCACGTTCTTTCTGCAAAATCTGCATACTAAAACATTTTAATAATGTTTCAATTCAATATAATTTTGACAACATCATCTCACTTAACATCCCAATATAATTCCTATTAGTTAACAATTATCACGTCCTTGTCACTTTATTTATAAGCAAATACTTAAAATCAAAAGTGTAATTTTGGGATTTTTTTTTTTTTTTTAGCGATCCCCAATTGGCCAACCGTTGACTATTCATATCACACAAAATTTAAAATTTGGCCACCTACTATTTCACATCTATTAAGATTATACTAGTATTTTTTTTTAAATTTTGATAAAACTTAAAAATAAACTAAAAAGGAAGATTAAAAAGAAACTTCACTTATAAGAAATATATAATTTATTAAATATAATTAAGATTTAAAAACGTATAATTATTATCACTTCGGCGGCATCCAATAAAAAAATGTATAGTTAACTTTTTTAATTTTCACTTCCTATAGAAGCTTATGGAATATGCTCCCACTAACAAAGTGTGGCCATAAATTGGGTTTACAATTACATTTACAAATTATAATGCTGACTGTCCAGAGTTGTTCCACAGTTAACTGGCTTATGCAGGTAAGTCTGAGCTCAAGAAATAAAATTGTGAAACAAACATAACGACACACGCATGATAAAAAAAAAAATGGAGCCAATAATGAACTTCAGCAATCAACCATTAACAGTAGGAGTTGCTCACATTTTACTGTCAAATAAAAAGTATGATTCAATCAGATATATAACTTTACAAAGTTCCACTAATCAGAGCATCAGGGGCCCAAAGTCTCCAAAATCTCTCTCCTTTGGTTGAATCAGAAGTTCACCAAACATATCCTTAAGTTTTTCGTGCTGAACCATGAGATCAAGAACTGCATCCTCAAGCATTGCTCCACAACTGTTAAGCTTATCACTTTTAGCATTTTTATTAGAGAAAACCAGTTCAGATAACCGGTCCTTTTCTGCTTGTTTACAATATTTGGTGCATTCAGGGGTGTCCTGTGCAAGAAGATGATAAGTGTAAACAACTTTCTTTTGTCCAAGTCTATATGCTCGACAAATAGCTTGTCTTTCCACCGAGGGATTCCAAACAACATCAAGAAGCACGACCCTTGAAGCTCCAATTAAGTTAATTCCTTCAGAAGATGCCTTTATAGAAGCAAGCAACACCTTTACTTTGCTATTTGTATCATTGAAACTATGAATGAGGGACTGTTTTTGCTTTTGGTCTAGCTTGCCATACATATACAACACTTCAGTCCCCACAGACCAATTAAAGGCTGACTCGAGTTGGTCCTTGATTAAGCATAAGGTATCAATAAATTGGCTGAAAACAAGGACTTTCTCGTTAACTGCATCACATAGTCTCACAAGCTCCACCAAAAATTTGGTTTTAACCCCTCCATAAGGGTTCAACCTAAGTTTTTCCAACTGATCCTTGTCAAGAACAGATTCTTCTTTTTTCGACAGGGAGCAGTTTAGAAAAAGGGATGGATGGACTGATACCAATGCCAACTTATGTTCAAAGTTCAGTATGTTTTGAGAACAATCAATAATGTCCAAAGTTTCTTGCTGCAAACTGTCTGGCTTCAAAACCAGCACACAATCTCTCAACCCAGGAAGGTTCTTCTGAAGAATGCTACCTTCGTGAACATGGACAAAGGGATTCATCAGCGATTTCAGCTGCTTTATTTTCTCATCAGCTGAATTTCCAGAATAAATGGGTTCATAACTCACATATTTTGAATTTTTCCTTTCCTGCTTTAGTCTACTTTGGCAAAACTTTTTGAGTTCTTGTGGTATGCTGTCAGGAAAGGATGGCTTCATTAAGCACAAAATATTGTAGAGTTCCAGAAAATTGTTCTGGAAAGGAGTCCCTGAAAGAAGGACTCGCTTTTGAGATCTACTTTCTGAGAGAACCTTCCAAATATAGCTACGATGATTCCGTGGTGTGTGCCCTTCATCAAGAATTAGCAAACCAGGATAGTCACGCAAAACCTTTCCCATTGCAGTTTCAATGTACTCCCTAGTCCTTGCACGTTTCTTCCCTTTTTTCATCTTTCTATTTTTCTTCTCTTTTTCCCCTTCATCTTCGCACAACCCCCTGGCTAGCCTCTCATACAAATGGTAGCTGATTAACAGAATGCTATTTTCTTTGTACCACGAGCACAACTTCACCATTCGGATGGCATCCTTATTCTGCCTTTGATTGCCAGACAAGTCAACTTCATCAATGTCTTGCTCGTTTCCGGATAATTCAGCATTGTTCAAGTTATGAAAGGGAATTCCTAGGTTCCACTTCCTTAACTCATCTTCCCAAGTAAGCAAGATGTTGGCAGGAGCAATGATAATAGGTAGACACTTTGGAAACAGTTGCAAATATGTCTGAAGAAACACCATGGTCAACTTTGTTTTTCCTGTTCCAGGAGCATGTGAAATAATGCACCCACCCTCGGTATGCGTGTCAACCCTCTTCAACTCGGCAAGGTCAGTGGTTCCTGCCAAACTTGTCCAAATGAACTCAAACCCTTCTTGTTGATGAGGAAACAAGCTTTCTTTTATGTCAGGAATAAGATCCCAAACTGTGCCTTCATTGTGAGACCAAACTGCCTCCGAGTCATCAACAAAATCATTAAACAGAACCCCATCAAATTGTGAGGTTTTCCCTCCACCAGATAACGCCTCTCGACCAGATCTTTCATTATCCACCTGTGTTATGCACAATCCCAACAAGGACACAAACATCAGTACTTCCTATCAATCTATTTCATTAAGCTTGAAAATCAAGTCAGAACAAACATAAGTTAGCAAAAAATTGTTTAAGCTCTATGGTTCTCACAGGAAGCAATGTGCTTTGCTTTTTAAGTAAGAGAACAATTAAACATTTAACAATAGTGAGAAACATAGCCGATAAAAAAAAAAAAATAGTGAGCAGCATAGTTCAATAGATAATAACACACATCATCCTTTATGCCTAAGTTCATAAGTGAAAAGATACTAGGATTAAAAGTGGCAATAGCAAAGTCTACTTAACATCCTAAAATTTAAGGAAAATAGTTTTCTAAACCATCATCAAAAAACCATGCTTACAAATGGTGGCGTGATATATTTGATTTCCGTGTGAATCCAACCACACCATCTGCAGTATATCCCAATCTCCTCATTGAAAATAGTGTCGTGCTTGCACTGTGAGGCTGAATTTTCTTCATTTTCCCCTAATTTATCAATCTGCAGATTATAACATACAAAGTTGATTAATAATTTTTCCTCTCAAATAACAATTTGTTTGAACATCTATCCATTCATGAAGAATTCAAAACCAGAGCTCAAATATTCAAAATCACATGCTACCACCCTACCACTAGTATTCTTCTTAAGCACTGTTTCACTCACATAAGCATGTAAAAATACAAACTTAAAATTCAAGTGTTCTTATAATTATTTACTGACTTACTGAAACAATACTACATTTATATATTTTTCTTCAGTCATTCAGCTAGTAAAAAGAGATTTACCTGAGACCCAATTTCTTCAACTCGAAGGAGCATATCCATTTCACCCCACAAGTTATCTAACTCCTTCTCAAACTCTGATTTTTCAATGGGTTCTTTCTTCGTAAAGTTCCAATTCACAAGGACTGTCTCCCTAGAAGCTAGTGGTTGAGTCTGACCCTGATTAATATCATCATCCATTTCTTCCAACTGATTTGAATCATCTTTAACAGAATCATTCTCGCCCCAAAAGCATTCCGTAAAAAATTTAAGGCATCGGTTTTTTGTTCTAGATGGCATCCTTAGGACTTCATACAGCTCATGTTTGTCGCCAGTTTCATCATCCACCACCCTTAACTTCTCTGGCTTCTCACGTTTATTGCTGTTAAACCCATCTTTATGCTCTCCTCCCTTCCTGTCTTCTTTTATCACAACTTTAGCCGAATCTCCTATCTTCTCGTGGCTTTTTGGCAAAAAAGAAACACTCCTCGCACTTGTTCCTTTGACACAACAATGCTCTTCTCCTTCATGGTCATCAAGAATCATGCAGTGGTTGGCATCGGCATTATTATTTTTCTCACTCATGTTGACCACTCTTGAATCTCCTGTCTTACTCTGCAATGACACTCTTTGATGGCCTCTATCTCTTTCCTTTATATGCTCTAGTGCTTCAGCTTCAGAATGCATAGAGCAATCTGAACTTTCCCAGTGATCACCAAAGGCTTCTGCATCAGCATTGACACTCTCCACCGTCTTTGCTTTATGTTTCTGTGCTGCATTCCCTGCTTCCTCCTTATAAGTCTCAGATTTATTAGAGGTTGCACTAGAACAATCAGCACCAATCCATTGCTCTTCCTCCTCTACCAGCTCATTATCTTTCCTTTCACCTTTTCTTTTGTAAACTACACTGCTTTTAGTTTCACTCTCCACCTTTCTCACCCTCTCTTTCACCATCTTTCTGTATCCACCCATCTCACCATCATCATATGAAGAAGAATCACTGTCCTCACTGCTCGAGTAGTAATGACTCTCATTCCCATCATCATCAACCTGAAAATCTTCATCACTGGTCACAGCATTCTCACTTTCCGATAAATTAGACAAAAAAGAATCATATCCCTCATCATTTGAACCACTCTCAGCCACAGCATGCTCCTTCTCACCCCCTCTATCTTCATCTGAATTAACCATCAATACAACCGGCTTTTCAGGTACACAACCATAGTCATCATCATTGCCAAAGTTCTCAACTTTATCAACATACACTAAACACCCTTTACCCTCCTCGCTCTTCCTTTCCTTTTCCTCTTCAACCAAAAACCTCTTCTTCTCAGAATCACTCAACCCCTCTTCACCATCATCATCTTCACTGTCACTGATTTTAATAGGGTCATCTGCACGCCCTCCCAAATGCTGAAAACCATGTTCAGATACCCTTTCCCACTTCAAAGAACGAGCACCAGATGATGGTGATGATGAAGAAGAAGCACCAGACCCAGGTTCAACTTTCACACTTGCACCTTCTTCATTATCTTCCACCCTTTTCTTCTTCTGACCCATTATTAAACCACTTCCAACCACCCTTCCCCGCTTGCTACGTGTCCTGTCAGCAACTCGATACATTTGAAACAACAAAGACAGCAAAAGAATGTGACAAGTGATAATGGGTGAGAAGGAGAAAAAGAAACTGAGACAATCCGTTGGAGAAAGAAGAGAAGGAGAAGAAGAAGAAAAAGAAAACGTGGTCAGAAAGTAAACGAGAGAGAGAGAGAGAGAGAGAGAGAGAGAGAGAGAATTGAATTCTGCCTTGTGAGTTAGAGTACCTAAACCCGCACCAACCACAAAGGCGAATGAAATTATGAGTTCTGCAGAACCTATTTGACATGTACCCAAAGAAGTTCGAAAAGTCTTCATGATTTTGACACGAACTGGATTTTGGAAATCCAAGTACAAGAATACCGGTCTTCAAAATTATATTTTCAAAAATTGTTTTATATTTTGAGAATTGAAATCATTAATACTAAGATGGATTATAAGGTAAAGTCGTGCAATAAAGGATTCACCGATGAATTTTCAAATTTTACCTGTGATAACAGGTCATTTATCGAAAGAAAAAATAAAAAAGAAATAAATAACACAAAAAAAAAGATAAATTATATTTTAATAGAGAAAGATTACTGGTTTATTAGGTTACAGGTTTGAAATTAAAAACATGTACTTGTTAAACCGGTAAAAAAATTTAATTCATTTAAATTTTTTTGATAAAAAAATCTTTTTTTTTTATCTCTGTCACAACTCCCACCACCACCATCACGCCAACAACTACTGATGGCTGAAGATAGCCCGCTAGTTGGTGGGTTTTCAGCTGGTCTGGCTATGATATTGAACGACGAGGATTGTAAGAAAAACTCGCCAAAAACTCGGCTTCTTTCTTGCTGTGACGATTTGGGTCAGCAGTCGGTGGAGCGAACCCTGGAGTATGTGTTTGGCCTCCCGAGCAGATCACTCAATTCATTGACTGGTCAGGTTGATCGTGATTTCATCCGATCTGTTATTAGGAATGATTGATCAAGACATAATGGGAAATCAAATTATTCTTATCATGAAAGAGACGGGATTTGTGTTAACAGTAAAAATGGCAATGAGCCTGATGTTATAGGCCTAGAAGAATCCTGCATCTTCGGTGATATTAAAGTCATCTAGTCACCTTTTCTTATTGAGACCATGGCAATGTTCAGAGGTGCAGACGTGGTGGTGGGTGGTGCCGACGTAGTGGTGGGTTATGCAGAATTCCAAAAGAAACACAGGAGAGAAAACAAAAAGTAAAAATAAGAATTGTTTTATTTTTTATAAAATAATATAAAAATATAATTTTGAATATAATCATGTAAAAAAAAAAGAACTACCATTACGACTTTGAAGTCGTAACGGTGTTTACGACTTCATTTGTTTACTTTTATTTTTTTAACTTTTATATTTTTATTTTTTAAAACATTATTTTATTAAAAATATAAATGCATAAATATATTAACGTATTTCTAATAAAAATAACCCTAATTAATTTATATTTTTAAAAATTAATTTTAATGAGATAATTTTAAATCTGTAATGTTATAAATGCATAAATATATTAATTCAAATTCATTCTAAGTACATTATGTTAGTTTTTAAAAAATTATTTCCTCCTCCATTGGTGCCTACGTTACGTTATTTTTGCTTGATATGTGTTATCAATGCAAGGCTGTTTTAACATAATTATATTTGTACTAATTAATTAAAAAAATCATTTATAACTATTTTTTTACTTTTATAATTATTAACACAAAATCATTTATAATTATTAAAACGCAATAAATTAAATAACCAAAATATTATAATTATAAAACAATTATGAAATTAATAAATATAATAAATCAATTAAATTAATATATATATATATGGGTAATTAAAATATTTAATAAATTCATTAAGATATATTTTATATATATGTATATGGATATTAGAAAATATTATTACTGGCATATATTTGTTTAATTTATTAAATTATTTTGTTTAGGAAATGTTAATAATATAATCTTATAAATAATTATTTTATAATTAATATTCAATTAAAAAATTCATTAACAAAATAAAATATAATTATATATTTTTTAAAAATGTTTAAAATTTAATATTAATAAAATTACTTTAAAAAGTAATATAAAACTACAATAGTGCACCTACGACTTTAAAGTTATAAAAGGGTTTCTAACTTTAAACAAATTACTTGATGCACCTTCCTTTTTCATAAGTTACTACGTTTAATTATTTTTATTTTTTATTATTATTTTTTTCCTCCAAATCATCAACCGGTAATTTTCGATAAAAAAACGATGATTCACACGTGAATCCGTTATTGCACGACTTGACCTTAAAATCCACCTAATACTACATCTCTGCAAGTTAATCAGTCCAAGTCTAACTCCAGCTGACATGCTGATTTAGAATTAGATTATATTTATATGTATTGAAAAGAAAAACATTGTTACTCCATGAAACATACACGTAGTTAATACCGATACTCGTGGATACGTACCGGGTAGGTACTCAAAATATTTATAAAAAAATAGTACTTAATTTGGGTACGTATTGGATTCGTAAGTCTCATAATTAAAAATATTATCTTTTTTAAAATATTATGTTTTTCATTAATTGTCCCGACACACAATAAGTATTTCAATCATTATTAACATTTTAGTTTATTGCTCATTAGAACTTGGACAATTTGTTGTATTATGATTTGTCGTAGTGTCTTTAATCTTTTTTATGTTATAAATTATGTTTATTTGTGTGTGTTTTATCATTTATAAAATGTAGTCATGTTTATATTAAATACTATTGTTTATATATGCATATTTTTAAAATTTTGTATTAACATACCCTATCCTAAATTTTTAAAAAATCTTGTATCTTGTACCCGTATCCATACTCAGTATCGGTGTCGTATCCGAATCCATGCAATATGGGTGTTACTCTAATTTGAAATCAATGGCCTTGACTTTTTTTCTACACTACTAGAAGTATAAAATTATATTAAAAATTGATTTTTGAATTAATGTGATTATAGAATATTATCAATAAACTTGTAAATATTGTCATTGTTGAAAGAAGTTCTTAAAATTAACTTCTTTTGTATTTAATTGAGATCTAACTATGTTACAAGATAGTGACTAAATAATATCATAAAGCGAAATGTTGAAATTATTTTATTATAAAACTTCAATTAATAAATATGTATTTTAATAAGTTAGAAAAAAATTTAACTAGATGAATAATATCAACGTAAAAATAAAATTTATAATTTGACTAAGGCCTAAAAAGTTCTAGACACACAGTGTCTGTGAGTGTCTCGAGAGCTAGTAAGAAAAAGAGAATTTAAGTGCAATTATTTTGGCTGGTTTGAGTCTTTCAAAAGATTAATGAAACGTACTTGGTCATTAATTAAAAAAGATTCCAATTGCTTTCTAACTATAATTAGTTAGCTTGAGTGTAGCAATTCAAAAGTATAGTGTGTGTCTCAGTTTTGTTTTGTTTTTTTAAGAAGAAAAAATACGTAGATTAAGTTTTCCTTTTCTAGATCAACTTGGCGTGAGTTTGCATGGTAGGCAGAAAAAGAAAAAGAAAAAAAAAAAAGCTAAATTAGGGAGTAATAATTTCCACATACTTTTTTTTTATTCAAGGAAAATGGGAATTGATGTTATTGCCCGGAATCCTTAAACAAGGAGGTTCTTGTTTCTTTTGTTTACATTTAGGCTAAAATATAATCGATTATTTTTTTTATCCGTATATAATTTCAGATTACTCGAATATACTTATATGTTGATGTAGAAAATATTAAAAAAATTTAAATTTTTTAAATGGATTATAACGATAACTGATGTAAAATAACAATTTCTACACCGGTTATAATTATAACTAACCAATGTAAAAACTTCCCATTAAAATTCATCATCGGGCATTCTCCATGAAGTACCATTTTCTCCTAATTTTGATCTTTAAAATTCATAAAAACTGAATGTTATGATTATTAATTTTGAAAAAAACAAAAAACAAATAAATCTTTTAGTTCAGAGCCATTTTCTCCCAATTTTGATGATTATCTATCTTGAGAAAAGAGTAATATAGTATCCAAGAGAATGTTATGAGTTTCATCACTAGCTCCATGCCATCGAGTGAATTGGTTTATCATTGAGTGACTTGCACCTACACAATTTGATCATACATCATGATGATTAGTAGTAATCTGAGTTTGCTTTCCCTTCTGTGACTTGGTTTCTGCCAGGGGTTTTAACATTTCAGCTATATGTTATGTTTGGTTGGATGGAAGAAAAATAGGAAAGGAAGAAAAATTTTAAAATTTGAATTGAAAAAAAAAATGATAGGAACAAAAAATTTAAATTTTTGTATTTAAAAAATAATTTTTCCTTTTATTTTCTTTTCAAATAAGTAGAAGAAAATATTTCGTTAGTAGTAAATTCTTTCCTCTCTGTTTTCTTTTCTCACTTTCTCCTCTACCAAAGGAACCATTAGTTTTTTGCCTTTATACCTCTGCCAGTCAATGTAGTCTCTTTAGGGAGCTTAGATTTTTCTACCATCCCTTCTTACTGCATAGCTTGTGAAGCTTTGTTTCCTAAACGACAAATATCAGTCTTTTAAATTTCTCTTTTTCGGTGTATTATTCTAAAAGGCATAGAGTGAGGTATATATATATATATATATATATATATATATATATATATATATATATATATATATTGTGCAAAATCTAAACGAGAAAAACTACAATAAAAGAAAATAAAGATGTAACAACCACCAATATCATAGCCGTGCTCACAATTATATGCGAGATAAATCAATAGGGTGAATACAGCCTCATTTGAAAGTGGCAATTGAGTACCAATGTGTCATTTTTTCTATCCTCTTTCTATTTCTACATTCAATGCTTCTATTTAAAATTCTTGATAATTTTGTAATTGTAAGGTGACCTATCTTGTACTCAAAATAAATAAATAAAACTACACACACAAGTATATGTCCAAAAACAACAAAAAAAAAATGTTCTATAAGTAGACATTGACCGATCACAAACCTCAAATACACCTACAATCTTTGTGCATTTGTCAGTAGTTATATTGTTGACCTTGCCTGCATATTGTTTAGAAATGATTCAGTTACTTTTACCTTTTCATAAAGTGATAAGTAACTGGATAGCAAATAAGGAAAGGAAAGAAAGAAGGACATACCTTGAATCTGCAAAACAGAATTTTGGCATCCATAAAGAAGAATGAAAATGAAGATTGAAATTTACCTTGGCCGAGAAGAAGAACCAGAAAATAGTTAAGGAATTGGAAAAAAGTAAAACCAGAAAGTCATTACCACAGACCCCAAAGGGCAAAAAAAAAAAAAAAAAAAAAAAAAAAAAAAAAAAAAAAAAAAAAAAAAAAAAAAAAAAAAAAAAAAAAAAAAAAAAAAAAAAAAAAAAAAAAAAAAAAAAAAAAAAAAAAAAAAAAAAAAAAAAAAAAAAAAAAAAAAAAAAAAAAAAAAAAAAAAAAAAAAAAAAAAAAAAAAAGGAAAAGCCTAGCAGAAGTGCAGAACGCATACCGCCGGGGATGAATGAATGAGTAGAAAGAACACCACCAAATGAAATATGGGTTAGTCAATGTCAAACACATATCAGTTAAAATCTAGAAATCATTTTCAATTAGTAGATAGGAGAACCTTTATGTTTGGAGCGTCTCTAAGAAATAACAAATCAACCACCCATGTTGCTTCAGATAGATTGAAGGTAAAGGAAAACACGCTCTTTCTCATGCAACAACCCATGTTAGCTCAACTGAAATTTACCAACAAACAAAAATCTTGAATAATTTCTTTAACTTTTGCTTGACCCTGGCTGCATTTCCTTGCTCCCTCTATTAAGTCTATGTAAACATATTCAAGCACACAAGCAACAAAGTTTGACCATTCTAGTTGGGACAAACTTGTTCAAAATCCACAATTGGGTTTACAATTGCATTTAAGGTGTTTCTTGCTTTCCAGAGACCAGAGTTGCTCCAAAAGTTCTCTTGTTTATAAAGGCAAGACAGAACAAAAAATAAAATTCAGAGATCACACTAGAAAATTCTAGAAATAAAATTGTGCAACAAACATAATGACACAGGCATGATTAGAAACTGGAGCCAATAAATTAAAGAACTTCTGTATTCAACCATTAGCAGTATTTGTTGTTGCTGTTCAAAAGTTTCTGTATTAAATAATTGAGCAACGAACATTTTCTGTCAAACAAAAAACTATGAATCAATCAGATATAACTTTATAAAATTCCATTAAACAAAGCATCAGGGGCCCAAAGTCTCCTGATCTCCCTCCTTTGGTTGAACCAGACATTCACCAAATATATCCTTGAGTTTTTCATGCTGAACCATGGCATCAAGAACTCTATCCTCAATTACTCCACTTCTCTTGAGTTTATCACTTTCAGCATTTCTATTTGAGAAAACCAGCTCAGATAACCGGTTCTTTTCTGTTTGTTTACAATATTTGGTGCATTCAGGGGTGCCCTGTGCAAGAAGATGATAAGTGTAAACAACCTTCTTTTGTCCAAGTCTATAAGCTCGACAAATAGCTTGTCTTTCCACCGAGGGATTCCAAACAACATCAAGAAGCACCACCCTTGAAGCTCCAACTAAGTTAATTCCTTCAGAAGATGCTTTTATAGAAGCAAGCAACACCTTTGCTTGGCTATTGGCATCATTGAAACTATGAATTAGGGACTGCTTTTGCTTTTGGTCAACCCTGCCATGCATAAACAACACTTCTCTACCCTCAGACCAATTGAAGGCTGACTCGAGTTGGTCCTTAATTAAGATCAAGGTATCAATAAATTGGCTGAAAACAAGGACTTTCTCATCAACTGCGTCACATAAATTCACAAATTCCATCAAAAATTTTGTTTTGACCCCTTCATAAGAGTCCAATCTACACTTCGTTAACTGATCCATGTCAATAACAGATTCTTCCTTTTTTGAGAGAGAGCAGTTGAGGAAAAGGGATGGGTGTACAGAGACCAAGGCCAATTTGTGTTCAAAATTGAGTCCATTTTGAGAACATTCAATGCTATCCAGAATTTTTTGCTGCAAGATTTCGGGCTTCAAAATCAATACACAATCTTGTAACCCAAGAAGGTTCTTCTGAAGAATGCTACCTTTGTGAACATGAACAAAGGGATTCATCAGCAATTTCAGCTGTTTTATTTTCTCGTCAGCCAGATTTCTAGAATTAATGGACTCCCAACTCACATCTTTTGAAGCTTTCCTTTCCTGTATCAGTTTACTTTGGCAAAACTTCTTCAGTTCATGCGGTATGTTGTCAGAAAAGGATGGTTTCATTAAGCAAAATATATTGAAGAGTTCCAGAAAATTGTTCTGGAAAGGAGTCCCTGAAAGAAGGATTCGCTTCTGACTTCTACTTTCTGAAAGAACCTTCCAAATACAGCTGCGCTGATTCCTCGGTGTGTGCCCTTCATCAAGAACTAATAAACCAGGACAGTCTCGCAGAACCTTTCCCATCGCAGTTTCAATGCTTGCCTTTTTCTTATCTTTCCGAATCTTTCTGTTTTTCTTCACTTTCTCCCCATCATCGCCAGACTTTGCCCCAGCTAGCTTCTCATATAAATTGTAGCTGATTAACAGAATGCTCTTCTCTTTGTACCATGAACACAGCTTCAGCATTCTTATGGCATCCTTATTCAGCTCTTGATAATCAAATTCATTAATTACATTTTCTTTTCCTGACAAGTCAGCATTGTTCAGGTTATGGAATGGAATTCCTATGTTCCACTTCCTCAACTCATCTTCCCAAGTAAGCAGTATGTTGGCAGGAGCAATGATAACAGGTAGACACTTGGGAAACAGTTGCAAATATGTCTGAAGAAACACCATGGTCAACTTTGTCTTTCCTGTTCCAGGAGCATGTGAAATAATGCACCCACCCTCAGTACCCGGGTCAACCCTCTTCAACTCAGCAAGGTCAGTTGTTCCTGCCAAACTTGTCCAAATAAACTCAAACCCTTCTTGTTGATGAGGAAACAAGCCTTTTTTAATGTCAGAAATAATATCCCAAACTGTTCCTTCATTGTGAGACAAAACTGCCTCTGGGTCATCACCACAATCATCAAACGTAGCTCCGTCAAACTGTGAGGTTTTCCATCCACCAGGAAATGCCTCTCTACCGGATTTTTTGGAATCCACCTGTATTATATGCACAAGGAAGCATACATCAGTACTTCCTACCATTTCATTAAGCATGATAATCAAGTCAGAACAACCATAAATTAGCAAATAAATATTTAAGTTCCATGGTTCTCATAGGAAGCAGTGTGATTTGCCTTTTAAATAAGAAAAAAGCACATAACAATAGTGAGCAGCATACTTCAATAGATAATACCACATATCATCCTTTTTGCCTATGTTCATAAGTGAAAAGATACTAGGCCTAAAAGTGGCAATAACAAAGTCTACTTAACATCCTAAACTTAAGGAAATTAGATTTCTATAAACCATCATCAAATTTAATCCGTGCTTACAAATGGTGGCGTGATATATTTGATTTCAGTGGCAATCCAACCACACCATCTGCAGTATACCCCAATCTCCTCATTAAAAATAGTGTCATGCTTGCACTGCGAGGCTGGATTTTCTTCCTTTTCTCTTGCTTCATCAACCTGCAGATAATAACATACAAAGTTAGTTACTGATTTCTCCCCTCACATAAATAACAATTTGTTTGAACATCTATCCATTTATGAAGAATTCATCAAAACAGAGCTCAAATATTCAAAATCACATGCTACCACCCTACTACTATCACTAGTATCCTACTTAAGCACTACTCGCTCACATGCACATCTAATGACTATCACTGAAATTATATTACATTTACATATTTCTCTTTGGCCTTTCAGCTAATAAAAAGAGATTTACCTGGATCCCAATTTCTCCAGCTCGAAGCAACATCTCCATTTCAGCCCACAACATGTCTAACTCTTTCTCAGCCTCTGATTTTTCAACAGGTTTTTTCTTCAGAAAGTCCCATGTCCAAGGGATTCCCACCCCACAAGCTAATGGCTGAGTCTGACCCTGAACAACAACACCATCCTTTTCTTCCAACTCCATTGGATCATCTTTGTCAGAATCAGGCTTTCCCCAAAAGCATTCGGTGAAGAATTTAAAACCTTTGTTCTTTGATCTATTTGACATCCTTAGGACTTCATGGAGCCCATTTCTGTCACCATTTCCATCACCCTCCGTTATAACAAGTTTAGCTGAATCTCCCATCTTCTCTTGCCTTTTTGGCAAAGGAGAAACACTTCTCACACCTGATGGCAAACGCTTCTTCTTCACCGCAGTTGAATCTCCTGCCTCAGTTTCTTGAAGAGCAATATCCAATTCATTCCATAGCATATCAATCTCCTTCTCAGATTCTGCTTCCACAGGTTTTTTTTTCTGGCACCTGCCATTCAAAGGGACTGTCTCCCTAGTAGCTAACGGCGGACTCGGTCTCAGAACCTGATCAGCAAAGAGCTCATCCACAGCAGCATTGACACTTTCTCCTCTCTCTGCTGCATCATCTATCACTTCTGCCTGCCTTGGTTCATCCTTGCAAGTACCTGATTTGCTAGATGTCACACTAGCACAATCAGCACCATTCCATTTCTCCTCCATCTCCTCCTCCCCTACCTGCATTCTCTGATTCCCTTTACCTTTTCTTCTATTAACTCCACTGCTCCCGGATTTACTCACCAGATTTCTCATCCTCTCCTTCACAAACTTCTTGTGCAACTCTCCCCTCTCATCATCACAAGAGGAATCATCATCATTCTCACTCTCCTCCTCAATGCTTGAATAGTCTTCCTCATCATCAGCCCTTTCATCCTCAACACCAACCTTAAAATCATCATCACTTGAATCATCATCCTCACTCGAAAACGACGAACTCGAACCAAATCCATCATCAGAAGACACGCTAATTCGATCCCTGCCGTGTTCCTCCTCGCTCTGACCACCCCCATCATCTGAAACACGCAGCATAACAACCGGGTTCTCGGGTCTGGAACCGCACTCATCATCATCATCATCACCAAAGCTTGCAACTTTCTCAGCAGCCACAGAACACTCTTCAGGGCCTTCATCCTTCTCTTCCACCTTAACGTCAACCCTCTTCTTCTTCTGCTCACATTCCCCATACACCTCTTCTTCAGCTTCATCATCATCATCTTCATCAATTTCAACAACCTCAAAAGGACCATCATCCTCACTCTCTCCCAGAAACTCAAAACCCCTCTCCATAGATTGTTCAATCTTCGCACTCGCACCTTCACCTCCACCCTTGAGTTCTTTCACGAAAACCAATTCATCATCATCGTAATCCACCACTCTCCTCCTCTTCCGACTCCTGATCAAACCACCCCGAACCTCCACTCCTTTGCTTCGCGTCCTACGAGCTGGTCCAGTATACTCATCCATTTCAAACAACAAAACCAACACACACACAAAAAAAAAAAAAAAAAAAACTTTTCTTTCGTGTCTCTTCGAACAATAATCAGAAACACCCCACAACGCAAGATCGCTTTTTATCCTCTAGAGTCCACCGGCAATCCACCGAGAAGGCAACGAGCGAAAATGAGCATCTGAGAAGAAGATGAGAAAGAGAACGCGGAAAGTGTTTGAAGGGAAGAGGAAGAAGGAGAAACCGTGTTGGGGAAGTAAACAAGGGAAAGCTTGGGGGGGGAAGTTACAGTGACAGA
Source organism: Glycine tomentella (assembly GCA_007407185.1). Classification (NCBI taxonomy): domain Eukaryota; kingdom Viridiplantae; phylum Streptophyta; class Magnoliopsida; order Fabales; family Fabaceae; genus Glycine; species Glycine tomentella. The sequence continues at coordinate 123,915 of PYAF01005488.1, forward strand.
GTTGAGTTCCTAAATATGTAAAAGTGGCGCCAATGAGAGAACAAATTGACCTCTGAGGAATAAGGACCTTGTTTGTGACATGTTGGCAAAAAATAGCAAAAGATAATAAAGCACAAAGGTCAAAAATGACTTAAGGATCTGCACGGAGACTGAAGATCCTGACAAAAAGATCACACTGATGTTTATGTTTATGTTGTCTTGCAAAGTCTTAAAAGTACCGTGAGAAATGCTCTAAACTTACACTATAGTGATAGTGATGTATATTTTAATCACCTATATCTTTTTTTTTTGTTAAGTAAACTCTTAGTCCTTTTTCTTGATTTATTCTTTTCTGATAATAAAATAAGAAAAATACAAAATATATTATATTAAAGGAGGTTTTAACTTTTTAACCCATATCTAATTGTGAATTGTCTATCAACATTGGATAACGATAAAAAATACAATTTTTTTTAATTGAAGATCTTTGTTGTATGTATATATGAAATCGTTTGATTTTATTTTTATTTTTCTATTAGAATTAATGATGCATAAATTAATAAATGTGACAATGTTGTTATTTTTTTTTACTTCTATTAATTTTTTATTTATTCTATACTTGTACCTTTTTTTGGGTGAAATTCTATACTTATACTTAGTTGTTATTATTTTTATTTTTATTAATTAGCTTCTAAATTTATACTTATTCTATCGCACCAGACCGTTCCCAATCCCAAGGTATGGAAAAGCCTGATTTTTCTTTGATGACATAAAATGCGTTTAAAAATTGAAAATTTAAGAAAATGAGTTGAATAAATTAAATCAAACTTATATTACAGAAAATAAGTTGAATGAATTAAACCAAGCTTATATGACAGACAAGCATGTGAAACTAATACGATGAACAAAAATACTATTTATTAATTTTTTTGGAGAATGACACTTAAATGAATTTTAGAGGTTCTATGAGAAGATCGAATGGTTCATTGAAGGTATAACGGTGGGGTTGGTTACTTATGGGGTGACTAACCATAGTCCACATGGCTAAATGATAGTCATAAAGATGAGAAATAGTAACGTGTGCCTTTATAAATAAAAAAATAGTAACGTGTTCATATTAATGTAGTTGAGTTTGTACAAGAGTAACCAATGTTGGCGACAGATGGTGGCAAAGACATCAAGGAATAATGGAGGAAGTGGGTAAGGTTTTACTTCATATTAGATTATTATATTTTAAATACAGAGATGCACGGTTTTTTTAGTTATATAATTTTAATTCAAACATTTTTATTTTACTCTTTTATTTATTAATGGAAACATTCAAATATTGAAGAAAATATAAATCAAGTGTCATATTAATAAGGATTTGTATAGGAGTAATTGAAAATTGATTATTTTGAAAGGCCTAATCCGTCACAATTCAGCAAATAAAAATCATAACACAAAATAGAATTTTAAATATTATCTCTTGATCTAATGTATAACCTTGCTTTGGTAATAAAAATATTCTTTTCTATTAATACATTTTTTGATGGCGCTCTTTTCTATTAATACATAATAACTTATTTGTTGGATTTCTTAATTATCATTCTTTCAGTTACTTAATTTATTTATTTTTGTGCTTTGAGCCTTATTTATGAAAAAGTGTTACATGAACATTAAAGCTAATGCTAATTAAGGCTCCACTAGTCCAAGATGAAGGGATCATGTTATAAAGGCATGCGAAGGTTTGTCATGTTAAACGCTCAAGTTAATATTTTCGTTAGAATAACTTGCATACATACTTAGTGCGTTTGCTTAAAAAAATACTTAGTGTTTATTGGCAGTAAATTCATTTAATAATGTGTGGTTACAACTTGTAAGTTTTTTTTTCTCATAATAAAAATTGAACACAATACCAAAAAAATTATAACACTCATAACATAGCTTTTCTTAATAATCATATACTATGCACAGTCTATGTCATATAAAACTCCTCGATTCAAGAGTATGGTATTTTGTTTACTTTGTTTCTATTTTCAATTTTGTAAATAATTATACTCATAATGATTTTACAATTAAATTTATTTTGAATTTGTGCATTCATTTTATATTAGTAAAATTTATTATTTTAAAATAAAAATATCATATGAAAAAAAGAGACTAATTTATTTTCAGATATTTTATTCCCAATTTTTGAAACAATTAAAAACAATATTTTTATGATTAAAAGTGAAAATAAAAATAAAAACTTCCTCAGACTAGGAGCACTTTAGGCATTTTTTAATTTATTT
>PYAF01005488.1:126266-170709 GCA_007407185.1 Glycine tomentella
TTGAAGAGAAAGAGAGAGTACAAAGTGTCTCTCACTAAGAAATAAGAAAGTGAGAATAATGAAAGTAAGTATAAAACAATTAAATAATAAATTTACTTATTCACTCTTTTACTTATTATTATTTGAAAAATATATAAAGTTATTAAACATAAAATATGTTTCTTATTTTTCTACTACTTAACCAACTTTACCACTCCAAAGGTTAAACGATACTACCTCCTTCTCATTTTAAACTTAAAGCCATTATGAATAGCTTCTCATAAAATCAAGTGATTCTTTAAAAAAAAATGATTTTTATGACTGTAAACAAATATAAATTAGCTTTATAAAATCTGTAAAAAAATATTCATTGGATTATTTTACATCAAAATCATTTTTGTTTTGTAACAAATTGTCCCAATAAGTACACTTTATATTAATTTGTATCATAAAATTAATTATTTTTTTATGATTTTTAAAATGCTTTCCTTTAAAAATAAGCTATACTTTTTTTGAATGTAAAAATGAAGCCCTACTCAAAAAGAGGTAATAGTTTTTTATTTACTGCAAAAAGGTGTAATATTGAAGAATTTGTTTATAAAAATTTGTATCTATAGCATTAAAGTATATGTATATATATATATATATATATATATATATATATTGTGTGTGGATAAAGAATTGTTTTCTATTTTCATCCTTTATTTATTTTAGTAAAAAAAAAATTAGTTACTCGTTAGAATTCTTAAATTAAAGAAACATAAGGATGAATAGACGGATTTTCTTACAATTACTTTTTGAACAACTTGAATTGCTCTCTCTATATAACAGGTGTAGTTTGTGTCAGCAATTTTCTGCCCATTTTGAGCTTAATTTTCTATAAAAAAAAATATTTCTTATAACTTTATAAATATGCAGTCATTACTTTCTACGTCACTTTTCATATATTTAACATAAACATATAATTCAACATAACAATGTGGCCTTACGTGTAGTTGTTGGAAAGTGTAGAGCCTCTCCAAAATTAAGGGCCAATAACAATTTTTTTTTAAAAGGTTACATTTCCAATGAAATTCTCCCACCACTTCATATTCATTTAATTCTTTATTTTAAAAAATATTTTTTCATTCCTAAAAAATATTCAATTTTTATATTTATTCTTTCATAAAAAAATTACATTGAGAGTCTAATAAAATAATATTTTATTATTTATCTTTGATATTTTATTTTAACCTCTAATAAATTAACTAATTTTGTACTTCATCTCTAATAAATAAAAAAATGCCATAAAATAAACATAAAATTTACTAAAAAAATTATTTTTTTATTAGAGATTTAACTTAAAACAAAAATTTATTAAAAAATAAATGTATAAATCAAATATTTATTAAGAATAAAAATATATTTAAATAGAAAGTATGAGTCTCACCAAAAAAATTAAATTAAAATAGAGAATAAAAATATAAGTCAAACAAAAATTGACTTCATTTTACTAATTTTTTCCCTCTAGCATACAGTCATACAGATACAGCCTCTGCATGTTCAAGACTTATGTGGAAACCAACAAGAATCGGCAGCCAACTAGTGGTCCCAACAAATGTCGAGGCAAATGTGGTAAATGCTAAAGCAGGCGTGGAAAAATACAAACAGATAACTCAAATGAAGGAGGCTAATAAATAAGCCACACCAATAAGTGCATGTATACTTGATTTTGAATAAAGTGATTTTTTTATACAATACTGATTTTGTAGTAACATAATTTTTGTTTAAATAATAAATATTAAAAAGTAGATAAGTTTACCAAAAAAAAATTAAGTATTCACCCAATATATAAAATGCATAGTTTTGATAAATAAAAAAACTTAAAAAATAAATTAACATAAGTCCAATACAAAATAGAAAGCACAATGATATAAAATAAGAGAAATAATTCATATATAGCGGAGTACAATTCAAAGTACACTTTTCAGTAAAATAAAAAAATAAAAAATCATAGTGCCCTTGTAATCATTTAAAACATGTCCATTTTTCATCGACATTTATAAAATAAATGTAGCACCGAAACTCCTTTTTTGTTGTTGTTGTACACTGAAATGTTCACAAAAAACTGTAGTCAGGTTGTTTGTGTGATCGCCAGGGAGTAGGAAATAGAAGCATATAATTTATTCTGTAGTACTCAAACTAGAACACAAGATTAAATTAAGATAGTGTTTAATTATGAGACTTATTAACCAGTGTCTTAAAAAAAATATTTATTATAAAAATTATAAAAAAAACGTAAAAAGAATTATAAATTACTTAAATTTGTGCGTTCCAATAAAAAAAATTATTCTTTTAACTTTTTAATGAAGGCCTGAGAATGTGAATTTAGATCATGACTCATGCATGTCCTATACTGGACCAAAATGAGATACACAGTTTGGGGAGTTAATTCTTGAAAGTATGATGTGCACATGGATATTGCAAAGGTAAAAATGGCTTTTTCTGACCACTACTGAACCACCCCCTCGTAACGACAAGGTTTCACGTAAGTTTAATTACAAATGATGGTGAGTATTAATCTGGTTTCCAACGGTGGCTACATTATGAGTGGGTGAATTTAACCGATATAAGAGGACGTATTAGGCTATGGACTTTCACCTTGGGCAGTTTGGGAAAGGAGAAATGCTTGGTGTTTTCAAAACAAATTAAATACCGATCCTCACCGTTATGATCCTCCTCACCATCAACTTCTGTGCAATCTCGCACACGGAATCACGGAAACTCTCTTTGGTTCCCCTCTCATCGCCTCGTAAGCACCTCAATTCTCAACTATTCTTTACATATTACATATTTGAGGTTCATTGGGGTGCAGGGATCAAATAAAGGGGGTGTAGTAAGTAAAATCTATAGAGTCGGCTAAGCCAACTCTAATGACAATAATTAAATTTTTTTTTTTAAAAATGACTTGACAAATGATGTGACATGATGTGACAGTGATAACCCTCTGTCTGTAATAGTATCACTTAGCAAACAAATATTAACTGTACGTCTAAAAACCAAAAAAATATATTACATGTACTAAAAGGAAAAAAAATAGGTTAAAAATTTGAAAATGATGTATTTTACAAGTATGAAAAAATATTTAAATCATTTTTTATATCTCAACACTTTTACTATTATTTTCTCTATTTCCTCTTTATCTTAGGATAAATTACCACATTTCTTTATTGTATCATGATTTGTTTCCTAATTAGCTATGATTAGTATAAATAAGAATTAACACTAGATATTATCAACATATCTAATGTATCAATACGTTGTATCTCACTTAATATCAATTCAGATTTTACATTAACCAATTTATGAAGACTTCTGACAATGGACTTAAGAAGTTAAGACACATGATTGAAGCCAATGACAATCAATGAAGTGAAAAGTTGATAAACAAGCATTTATTGTTTCTTCAATCCGGGTGGAACATGATCTCCTCAACAAAGCTAAAAGTGACTGAACATTTTCTGGAAGTTTCATATGCTCAACCTACCAATGCTTAATTGCTTGAAGGTATTAATTAAGAAGCCTTTGTTTCTTTTCCTGCTTGGAGGCTGGCCACAGAGCTGCTAACATATTTTACAAAGATAAGCTTCAGGCTCATGAAGGTTTCAGACTTCCCTATTTGATCAGGAAGTTTCTTCACAAGTTTGATATCAACCCTAGTGGAGTGGCACCTTTCACTTCTCCTGGTTGTTGCTTATATCATTTATCTTTGCCATCTGCAAATTAAGCAGTTCATGCACTCTCTGCTTTAGCTACACAACAAAACCAACAACCCTTATTAGTCAAAAAGCTAAGCCACAAAAAGAAAAAAATATTAAAAAAAAATATAAATCTATCAGCAGAAAAAGTAAGGTTGCTCCAATATATTTGGTGTATCAAATGTCTTTCAGCATCTTGTTATCTTGCAACAAAAATATACCCGTGCATTGGACAATATGTACTATGGTCCTCACCCCATTTTCCCCATCTAAATTTATGTATTCTATTTATTTTTAACCCCTCAATTCAATAGAAGTTTATAAAATCAAAATGATCCGATCTTCATATCTGCAATTTCCTTGAGAACCAATTTATTATTTTTAAGTCCAAACCAAATTATTAGTATAAATAGATGTCAATGTTTTGTACACAATCAATCCATTATCATTCTTTCATTACTTGAAGCATCACTAGTACAAGTCCACTAATACAATAAGGGAAAAAAGTTTAGGAAACAAAACCTACGATTGCATCCTTATCTAGAGGATTAATTGATTCTATAGTTCATTGTAAAAAACATTTAAAATATTCTAAAATATTATATAAGATACACTTAACGAATTATGATTTCTGCAATATTCTAACAATTTAATTGTCACGTTTCTCTATTTGGATTACAAATGTTAGTTGACAACTTCAGATTGCATGCAATGCTTCAACCCACAAAAATAAATACAACGTATTTTATATTTTCACATTTGATGTAATTGTCATTTTTAGGTATATTAGTTTGGTAAATATATCAAACTAGTTTTACATATTAATTGTTTTATTGAAAGGAAAATTCATCATTTTATATTTAATAATAGTAAACCTTTAATCATAGTGCACCAGTTACATAATTTAATTGTTTATAAACTTCAAATTTATTATTAATTACTTTTCTACTAATAGAAGCAACTTATTTTAAAATTCAGATACATTATAATTTTTATTCAAATGACTATATATAATGTGATTGTACAGAATCAGTGGGTTTTCAACCAACGCAAGGAAAGAGTGGCTATCATATTAAAGAAATTAGCAGTTGCCTCTAAAGGATGCCCCATGCACCAAAAAATGGGGTGGGCCACAAAGAGTGCCAATATGGCTATCATTACATAAACTTTTCTGCCCATAAAATTGTGATGATTTATTAGGAAAAAAATGGTTATAATATATTATGTGTATGATTTTGCAAAGCCTGTCAGCACATCTAGCATAGGTTTTCTTGTTTCACAAATAAAGAATTGCATAAGCCAGCATCAACATGGCCATTGTTTAGCTACTGAACGCCATCACCAAAACATTGTGTGGAATTCAGCATTATCGCTCTATTTTAACATACACAAACAATATTAGAGATTCTAGAAAATATATGAAAATTAGAATAGATTTTCCTCACCTCATCTAGCCCTCCTTGTGATTTGACAGATACGGTAATAGCTCCATCGGGACCTGATTTCCGGTACTTCTCAAGCTCAAGTTGTGAGGGATGAGGCCCGTCTGTTGCATAGACTACAGGAGACGTCTTCAACAGATCAGATTTTGACACAACATCGAGCCATAAATGTCCATTGAACCTTTCTCTGAGTTCTTTGTATATTGAAAACTGCATAACCAACCATCATCAATTTAATTTTTTTTTTTTTTTTATCAGTCAATGTTAGTGTTTTTGTTAGTGGAGGGATTCGAACCCACGACCTCTCCCTCTCACCCTTCCTTCCCTTCACTTTTTTCTTAACCACCCAACAACCTTATATCTCCTCCATCATCAATTTAATGCCTTATCAAAAAGACAAAAACTTTCAATTTGATTACAATTGTTTTCAAACTATCTATAGTTTTGAAAAAACTTATAAACTCAATTCACTCCTCTCTTGAGTTTGGAGTCACTTTGTAACTAGCATGGCATGCTAAATATTTTCGCTAAAAATCTTCAGTCTAATGCCAACCATAAAAAGACATAATATCTCCCCAGAGATTGAAGGGATTGTGGCGATCAGCTTGTTTTATGCAACTGAATGGAAAGGAACAGAATTTCATGTTATGCATCAAAGTAAAGGGAAGAGAATCCATTTTTTGTAATGCATAAGACTCCAGCAACTGAGACAGTAGGTTGTAGCTCATTAACAAGGGACCTTTCTCAAAGAAGGTATAACCTCATAATATTTAAATTGTCCTCTTTAAAGTAGTATGCAGAAACAAAAAAGGCAAGGAGCAGTAGGAGCCCAGAACATGAACCATTCTCACTTGAATCAATTCCCATAACTTTCTCATCTCCAATTCTGATATTTTATGTCTGACTGCTATCAGATATACCCTTTATGTATGGATTTCTATTCCATGGAAGTAATTAAAAAGTAAATAACTAAAAGTTGATGGCCCCAAAATACATTAGAATGAAGAAGCACTGAAATCGAACACAAATACAAGCCTTTAATCAACATCTAATTCGAATGGAGTCACAAGTCTGAGTTAAGCCCATGTAGTCTAGACAAGTACATGTTTCAACCACTTGAATGAAATTGCGTTTCTTGCATTACAAGTTTGAAATCAATGAACCAGATAATTATCTTTATGGCCAGTTAAAGAAGATCAATTTCACACTTATTTTCAGTTTTAATAATTCAGTTGTCATAGAAGCATACCTGATCAGAAGGTGAGGTGCCACACTCCCCAGAAAGGTCATGGACATACAAAACTGCTGTCGGCAGGTGTGAAAGGACAGCCAGAGTCAACTTTTCCAAATTATTCCTGTCCTCTAAATATCCAAATCAGAAAAACAAATTTATAAAGAGGAAAATATTGAGCTTAACTAAATAAAAAGGACAAGAAATCAATTGTGATTTATTAGAACTAATTATGAGGTACAGGAGATCTAAGATCCTCCAACAAATCATAGTATTATAATATACCAACATGTAAGGTGCCTGTGAATTTTCAACAAGTCAGGTTGCGTTGTGTCCAATTTCGACAACCTACCTTGCCATTGAAAGCCATTTCTACACTCTTTTTCAGTATAACAATGCTTTAAGAAACCAAATAACATAGAACAAATCCCGTTTCTTTCTGGCCTACAACAACTCTCCCAACTAACCAAGTGATCCTGCTACCACCATCCATAAACCATAGGATATTTCCCATAATTATTTATAATCCACCTAAAATTGCTACTATAATACTTAAAAAATATAGATTTTAATGAAAATAACAAGCAACCAGCCAGCAAACCTTCTAAACAGATCTTTGGAGCCACTAGCTTAGCACTCAAAGGGCTACCAAATAAGTAGCACTGCAAATTCTAAGGAATTAAAAAGCTAACGCAGAATGGAAATGGAGGTTACTGTCCACACTCCTCTATACTACACCCCTTGTAGGAAAATTAATCCTTAAGCCAATGATGGAGTAAAATATTTCACTAAGAAAACCTTGGATATATAATATTCACCAAATGAGATAAATAAATACTACTTAAAAATTGAGAAAAACAAAATAGATGTTAATAACCATCGTGTCTCCTTAGCAGGCCCGGAGTATCTGTTACCTACAGACGTGCAAGGTATACAATTACAACTGTGTGATATGCCGGTCAGAATGGAAAAAATGTTAAAAATCCAATAACCAGTCAGAAAATTGCTAACCTGAAACTTCTGCAAGTTTAAAATAATATGACCCATAAGAATTCCTCTTGTTGTGAAGGGATAGTTACAAATCTGAAATATTGGGTAGAAAGGAAAGGACAAAGAGTGAGAAAAAGAGTGGATGGTGGAATCTTTATTTAGCAACTAAGAAGTTTTGCTGAAGCCTGAAGCAAAACATGTCAACATTTAATCTAGCTTAGTTTAGTATCTAGGTTCATTGTGCATATGATTAGTTAGGTTCCTTTTATTGTGGAAATTAGGACATAAGGAAACTAGGGAAATTATATATACAATCAAAAAGCGCTTACACACAGTCTCGTAAAAACCATTCTTTCAAGAACAAAGGAAGGGCTGTTAAAAAAAAATAAAAATAAGGAAAAAGCACTACAATCGTGACATAGTGCACTTGAACATTTCTGAACCACCAATACAGACAGAACCATTGGAAATGGCCACATATCAACCAAGTAGCAAAATAAAAATATTTATCCTTCAGTAGCAATTTTAACCAAGGTGATTGTGTTCTGAACTCCTGATTGATATCACCATATGCATATTAAATCTTTTGGGCAGAATCGGCAGACCCATAATAAGGAAATTGAAAGAGATGTAGAATTTATCAGACTTGGACCGGTTACTTGGTAAGATAAAAAATTACTCAAGCCCAGATTTTTAAAGGGCCTAAAATAAAAACAGTACATGTAAGAAGGATTTTAACAAAGAAATATTCAAATATTTGGTTGCATACCTCAGGCTTGCCAGTAGAGAGTACATGGACCAAAGAAGATTTGCCTACATTAGGAGCTCCAACAAGGCAGAGAGTTGGTGTTTCCAAATTAATTACAGGCATTGCTCTGAGAGTCTGTAACATTTATAACTATCAGCTAGATGATATTAATTGAGTTCAGATGGAATATTATTGAAGAAAATAAATTAAATTTCACAGGCCACCCAAATTGTCAACACTGATATATATGTTTACAGTAAACACGGACACAACCAAAGAAGGATTTCATTTGTTGAAAGTGCAGAATACCTTGGCTATGCCTAACAAATCATCAACAACGTTTCGTTCTTGAGCAAAAATCTCTTCAATTTTCTTAAGCCCCTGCATAAAATCATGGCACATAATGAAATATTCAGAGAAATTAGAAAGCAGATGTTTCCTAAAAAGATCTGCACCTCACCTCATTCAGCCTTTCCTCTGCTTCTCGCTTTGATGAAGACTGTTACAAGATGAAATGAAATCGATCATGTGAAGAAAGCAAAAGATAACAAAAGAACTCACCAATTTAACAAGATGATTACGTAAAGAGATATTGGAACAGTCCATCTGAAAGAATTCAATTTCAGAAAAATAACAGGCTGACACGAGCAATGCTTCCTACTTCAAGGATGAAGCAATGAAGACCACACAAATCATGTAAAGATCTCTTATTTGAAAAATTTAAACATCATAAAATCATATCATGGTGAAGACAAGATTTCATACCTTCAACAAGAACAAATTGGTGTTGATATCGAGACCTAACATAAAGTATTCCTAATCTTGCTACTAAAACTTAATACATATCAGTGCAAATAATACTTTCAAGCAGCATGACAACTACAGAATTACCCATCCAAGAAATAGATCAAAATCAAATGTAAATTACTAAAGAAACCTTAGCGCAAAGTGAAGCATGTTCCTTTCCAACAGATACTACCCTCTTCCTTAAACCATCTACCTTTCGTAGCACCTGTTAAACATTTTTAAATCTAAAATTAGAAAAAGTCTAAAATAACAAGTTTATATGAATACAGAGATCAACCAAAAATATGTATTCATGTAGCCTCTCTAATATGGGAATGATAAATAATCACAAGACTATTATATGTCCTGTAATAACTAAGGGAATGAGCTGGTGGAAGTTGAAAAACACAATCAGCGGTGCAATGCCATTTTACTAACATACCATTTCGTAGTATCCATCTCCAAGCGTCAGCTCAATAAGAGATCTTTCATAAGGATGAAGATACATTTTGTTAGGAAAATTCTCCACATACGTCCTCAAAGGAACAGCAATTTCCTAACAAGAGCTGTACTGTTAACTTACGATACATTCCCTTTTACATAAAATGGACAGTAGAAACTGAAATACGCATTATAGCTCTAAAGCATGACATATTTAGAAGTATTCATTATTGAACATACTTTCATCAACGCATCAAGTTGCTTTGCGCCCTTATTTTTCTCCCTTTTCGCAATGTTGACAATTCCTACAGTTTAAGCAACCTAAAAGTCAATGCCAACCATAGGGTTTTAAGATGTAAACACGAACGTCAACCTGGAATCTTTGAACATAATTTTGCAGTCATGAACCTTTCGTCGGAGAAACCTTCCTCGCCTTTCTGAGCGCGGAGCCAATAATGTCAATAGATGGCATCACTATGGGCAACTTTTGAAATGCCCCAATAGATTCAACTTTCCTAGATGGCTTTTCCTACAAGTCGAATATACATCCATAGGGTAAGGTAACACTAGAAAATCTTTCTTCCAAATTACCATAAAGCCACTATTAAGTGGGAAGCAATACATACATATGAATTGGGATACATACAGAAGCAACATATGCATACATACCATTGTATTCTTTTCTGTTGTTTGTTGCACAGTGGGATGATAGCTTCCATTGGAAATTTCATATGAATTAGTTTGAATGGCTTTACATAAGCACAAGATGGGGTGCATTTTCACATTGGGTGTTCCTGTATTATGTACCCAATTGAAAATAACTTAAAAAAAACACTCTTTAGAGTTTATCAAAATAAAGAATTTTAAAAAATTAATAAATTGGAGCTTCCAACTTGATTTCAGCAATAGTTGCAGCATGGAATGATTCAATCAAGATATGAAGGTTGAAAAAGACAAAATTGAAAGAATGAAAAGTTGAGGCCTTAGTTACCTTTGGAGTTTCTGAGGAGAAAAATAGAAGAAGGGAGAACGTGGCCTTTGAGGAAAAGAGAGGAAGGGGCTTTCATTTAGGTGTCGGAGGAAGCAACCTCGTTCAGTGGTGTTTCTGTCCACCGATAATGTTTGAGTTCGATGCCTAGGTTGCATTCCCCTAATTAAACATTTTATTTTCTCCCCTCATTTGGATATTTTTGTTTTTTTCACCAAAATTAAATTTATTTTTTAATCTCTCAATTTGAAAGGAAAAAAAATGTTTTTTTAATCTATTTTTATTAAAATATTCTCTGACTGATGTTGGAAAGACCGATAGTTTTTTCTATTAATTTTATGAAAAAAAAATTAAAAATAGTATTTTCTTGTAATCACAAATTATATATATATATAATAAATTTATTTATTTCTAAATAATTATTTTAAAGTCATATTAACATACATTTTTTATGGTTGAAATTATAATTTTTTTATAATTTATAATTATTATAATTTATTTTAGCTATTAATTTTTAAAAAATATATTCAAAATAATTTAGCGATATAGTATAGATTGAAAGGGAATATATGTTAAGGTGTATTCAAGTAGAATAAAAGGAAAGCAATATTCTTTAGATGATCAAAAGGAGAGCAACACCTTCTCAAAAAAAAAAAAAGAGCAATTTGATATGGTTGAAAGAGAAACTTTTTAACTAGCAAAATAGTATGTGAAATGAGCATTCAAAGGATAAAAGAGAAAAAATATGAAAAATGAATAATTTATTTCATGATTTATATTTAAAAATGAGAAAAATGAGAATTCTACTTTTTAAAATTATTTATTTTAATTTATAATATACGAGTATATTTTCATATTTTTATAAAAATATAAATAGTATGACAATTATTTTTTTAAAGCCCTCGACATGTTTTCTTTTTCAGAAATAAATTTGAAAAGCTTTAAATAAATATACTCTTATTCCGTTGGTTGTCTAATAAGAGGTTTGAACCTTCATTGTCTTTTTGAGACAAGCTAAATATATTAAAAAAGTCCCAAAACTTTCTGCAGGGAGGCTCATGGATGCACTAGATTCTCATTGATTAGATTGGATACGAAATTTATTTTGACAGATAATTGAACTAATAAAAGCATTGATTCACAATTTTTTTCTCCTTTTTGTTAAATACAATTTATTCACTGATTTGAAAATTGAACTAGAAAATTGAACTAGACAAGACAGTTTCACCAAAAATCAATCACGTATTAAATTCAACACTTACTAAAAATAAGTATGTTCTTAAATCGATTCAAAATTATTAAACCAGATTTTGATAAAACCTGATAGTTTAACCAATTTTACTTAAAACTATTTTTAAAAAAAAATCAAAACAACATCGTTTTGGTTATATATATATATATATATATATAACTTATTACACTTTTAAGTGAAGATTATTTTTTATTATTATCAATTCATGCATATTATGTTATTTGTTGTTCAATATTATTAAGATATTATATTAAAATATTTTAAAAATATATTAAAATCGATTCGACGTCTATTTGACTCTGATTGAACCATTAATCCTTGAACCAATATCTTTGCCGGTTCAATTATGATGAACAAGTCTTTTAAGTTGATAGACAATCGTGAAACCAATTTCCGGTTGGACCATTCCAATTTTTAAACCTGTGCTTAAAATAACTTGGATAATCTTCTAACTTTTGAATTAGCTTTTAAGGTTAAAACTGAAATACCCATGCTTATTTCTAATTATGATACTATTCCAGTCACTGATGGATCATCTACCAGACTACCAAGATCCAATCTAACTAATTTTTGCTCTAGATGTCCAAACTATGAAACTATGGCTCGAGGGAATGTGGGAATGTAGCATCTCTAATATTTTATAAAATATCTTAGAATATTTTAATTCCCTAATTTAAGTTTAACTTCCCATTCTTTATAAAATATTTTCAGAATAATTATAATTCCCTAATTTAATTTTAATTTTCCGTTTTCTTATAAAATATTTTCAGAATAATTTTAATTCCCTAATTTATTAATTTAAACTTTCCGTTTTGATTTTATTTGGGATGATTATGTAACAGTATTTAAAAAAATTAAATCAAGTTGTTTATGAGAAATTTAAACAAAGAAAGCACAGTCGACATTTATGACGTTTTAGTGCCAATTGAACCAACCATCATAACATGGTACGAGAAATTAACGTGAATAGATTGATAACAGAGCAAGATAAATAATAGATAGAATAATAATAAAACCATAACAAAATAGCTCTAAAAAAGTTAATATATACATTAACCAGTACCAACTAGAAAATGGTGCAACTACAGCTATTGCAACTACAGACAGATAGAATAATAAGAAAAAATCCTGTACGGAAGACATTGGAATCTGCTAAGTGCTAACTAATTAGGCGTCCTTTTCGACATGTAATTTTCTTTGGCACTTTTCCATAATTTCCTTCAAACCTTGGAACTTTTCAACGATCTTCTGTATAATCTTCAACCTTGCCACTTGAACAAGATCAGCTGTAAAACTTCCTACCTTAATAATTAGATGAGTTATTTTTTACTCAATTTGTTGTCTCTTTTGCGTATCTCTATTTTGCCGAAGTTTGATCAATCTTCAATTTGGGTATGATTCATCATCAACTCATGTCAACTTTACTCTGGGGCTGACGACTTCTCGGCCACTTTTTGTTTTTCAGTGTCAAGAAAAGGAAGATAAACATTGGAACACCAAAATAGTCGTTTTGAGACTCAAGGCTGAGATTACAAAGAAAACACAAATACACAACCAAGGAGATCACAAAGAATACACACAAATACACAAAATTTAATCTATCTACATATCACAGTGAAGATCATCAAGGTCTGTATGGAAGTATACCATACATTCAGACAATCAACGTAACTCCAATGTTATCAGACAATTAAGAACAGCAATAAAATGATAGTAAATATGTAAATTACATCAGGGTCCAGCCAACCCATAATGGATCGCTATCATCAAGATGAGAAAGACAGAATCCAAGCTCATCGTACCCAGGAAACAGAATCAATTTCATCCCTTGCTGCTTTATATAGTTCAAGCCTTTTTGCACACTGTTGTCTCCTCTCCATCAATGCAGGGTCTTCATCTAACATTTGCGATAGCTGTTTACCCTATAGTAGGTTAACTCTTATCAATGATATATTCGAATTAATTAAAATAGTGAGTACAAAATAATGTAGCATGCAGCAGAGTTGGATATAAATAGTTACATCAAACTAAAGGAGGATTATTTTATCATGACATACAGAAAAAGTATTAAGATGACAATTGTCCTCTTCATGGCTGGCTCAAACTATTTCACATTCAAAGAAATACACAATTGTATATAATTTTTGTATTTAAAGCACTAAGCATAGGTGTTGGAAATCCGCCTTAATAAAATTTAGACAAAATTACCCCTAGATATAACTTTGGAAGCAACTGAGTTTTCCTTCCATGGTAAAGCTATTAGGAGCATACCATGTAGAGAAAGATGTTTATATGCAACTGATTGTCTCCAAAAGTATTTCACTATCCCTAACAAGTATGAAATAGTTTTTACCAAAAAGTGTGAATGTTAAGATAAATCAAATATTAGAAAGGCAACTCAATACTAGATACTTATGGTTGACAGAGTCAATTTGGGTTAGCTTAAGTTACAGAACAGCAACAATTTGTTAGGACTTAGGATCCAATTGCAAGGTATGGGACTTGAGTCCCACATTGGAAGTATGAAATTATAATGTAGGGTTTCTAAGACACCCTAGGCTCTCCAACTACAACAGCTTTGGTGCTGTGGTTTACCTAAGATGCTTATCAATTGGTATCAAAGTTTTTCATCATGTCTCTTGGCTGCAAGTGAGCAACACAGGTGGTAAAGATCCAATTGTAGTGTTTGCCCAGGATTAGCCAGAGGGGGCTAGTGCACAGCTGCTTGCGTGGATGCTGGTAGCTGCGGAGTGTCGTGGGATGTTTAGATCCAACTTGATTCCCAAACCAAATGCATGGGAACCTAAAAAACTAAAAAAACTACGTAACCCATTGTCCGGAGGTTCCACGCTATGCACAGGTAAGGGGGAGGGATATTGTACGCAGCCTTACCCTTGCATATGCAAAGAGGCTGTTTCCGGATTCGAATCCATGACCAACAAGTCACCAAGACACAAGTCACCAAATGCATGGGAACTAGATTTTCCTTAAGTTTTTATGGCTATCAATTAAGGAAAAAGGTGTATTTTCTTAAGAGTTTCTGAGAAAATAAGAGCAGAGAGAATGTACCTCTTTCTTCCCTATTTGGGTGTAGAAATGGTTTAGCAATGACTGTTTTGCTTGTCTAACCTGACAATAGACAACAGCCTTTGGAATTGTGTTTCTAAGCGTGTCTGCCACCAACCCTATATAGGATGACACATTTGATGCAATTCTCCTGAAATGCCCCTCTGCATATCGGTCAATATTTGTGGCAGCCAGAGTTCCAGATTTCTCCACTTCTTGAGGAAGTCTCCGGAAGAAATCCACAGTGAGATATGAAGATTCCATGTCTACAAGCCGAACAGTTGTCTTCTTACTCTCTTCACGGAACCTTTCTAAAGCCTCATTTGCTGCTGAAGCTAGTTCAGCTTGAAATGTTGGGAAGCGCTTCAGTTCCTGCAGTCACATATTAGTATCTCTACAAACTATCCCAACTATATATGAACAAGGTGAATACAAAATATACTTCCAAAATTTACCTTTGTTTCAGCTATTGATTTCCTTACGAGTTCTTTCAAAACAAAGTTAACCTACAGAAAATCAAGACCAGTCAGTTTAATTCTTTCTGTTAGATGAAAATTAATAACCAGATAATACAACTGGAATGCTTACAGCATCAACTGAAGCTTCAGCTGGGCCTCTAAAGTAACCAAGAGCCCCCTCAATCAAGCGCCTGTAACCTTGCTCTGGGGCAATCAAGTGAGGCTGATAACCATCAGCCTCAGACACCACTTTTCTTACATTCTGGAGAGAAAGATGCCGGTCAAATGGAAGCTTCCGTAAAGCAGCAGGAAGCTGATTGTCAAAGACGTTATATATCCTATCTCCTCCAGGCCGCCTATGAATAAAAAAGAAAATTATTATATAAATAAAGAGACCTATCAACTAGTTCATCAGTGATAACAAACTGACATCCAAACAATCAATCTAAAATGTTTTGGCCATGTTCATTTTAGCTTATACAGTGCACAAACAACATCACAAAGGTTCCTATTGCTGAAAGCATGCTTTCATTGAGCAAAAGTGCTAACAAGTAACTAAATACAGTAGTTTGTCTAGAATATAAGCAGCTAAAAAACCAAAAACAAGAAACTAGATAGTTCAGAAAAAGAAAGTGTATTATTGCAAGACTGCGAAATCCCATGATATATAGATCATAGATCAATGCAGAAACTGCAAAATCCCATATAATATATAGATCATAGATCAAGGCAGAAAAATGAAAACTTAAAAGCACATTTTGAGTAAAAATATCTCCATTTAGGAACAATAAACTACTGACCATTGATAATAAGTTCAGTGGTTCAATATTGACCTTACATTCTTCCCCTCACAATCTGAAGTTGTTTTTGCGGGATTGGTATAGAATGGCCGATTGGCTCTAAAGACCCCTGAAAACAAGCTCAATGAGCAGATACAATAGAGAAATCACCTCCTCACCTAGAGCAAAAGCTCCTCAGAGAAGATATTTTCTCTGCCCAGCCAAAACGCCTAACAAACAAAATAAACCTCCTCCCCTTAATCACACCAAACCTGCCTCCCTATAGAGACACGCTAACAACCTATCAACTCAGCTCCTCCACATCCTCCTAGAACCTTCGTCCCCTTAGTATAGTCCAATATCCAATAGTTGTGCCTCTTGGTCCATTATCTAGACCAAGCCTTTCTCTATAGCATTAAGGACCAAGGATCCTATCAATGGGTCTCTTGGCTTTTATGAGGGCAGAAAGTTAAGATACTTCTCTTCAACCTGTGTTCAATGAGCTTGTGCAAGACAGAGGAGAGGCTACTCTAAAATCTAAGAATAAGTTTAGATTGATGGAAAGAAATGATAGTGGAACATTGTTTGAATTATTAAAAATAGAATGAAATAGAACTAAACTTGATGGATTAAATTCCATTCCATTCAACACCCCTCTTTTTTCTTTCCCTCCAATTTTGGGGGTATGGGATGGAAACAAGTGTTTTTCTCCCTATTCCATCACAAAAATATCTGAACAGAATGGTAATTAAGTTCCATTTTGCACCATTCTATTTATTCCAAACAAAGCCTAGAAGTTGGTTGATCAGTTGAAGTTGAAGAAAATGAATTTAAGTGAGGACAAAATTTAATAGACTTCCTTTGAAAAGGAATTTTGTTATAAAAGAAATGAATATCTCTGCAGAATTATCTTAATTCTCAGCTCATGTTTGGGCTGCAACTCCACTGGAATTTATGCATCAATAGTGACACCAAGGCACAAGAACTAGCGACAGACCTATGGGATGTTAGTCTCCACTGCAACAGCACTGTTATTTGGCACAATTGGCTACAGTAATGTATAGGGAATTTTTAATTAAGGTAGATACTTAATTCCATGTTATGATTTCACATTTTACATGTTTATCCCTAATCCAATCCTAGGTAGGATCTACAAGTTTCATAACCTAGATTACTTTCCTTCTTTGGATGCTTTAAGAAAAAGACAAGAACCTTCTTCACTAGTTCAATTTTAAGTAAAGAATTTTTCTTTCTTCATTCTGCTTAGCTTGCACTCAGGGGACAAAGGGAAATGCATCCAATTCCATCCCTCTCCCTAAAAGCCTTCCAAGTTCCAACCAAAGATGTTCATTGGTTATCACCTTTCCCCTCCCATCCCCCTCCTTTACATTGCATTCAAACATAGCTTAAAAATGGAAACAGGAGAAGATATTTACCCTCCATCTAAATGTTCCTTGAATATCCGTTCAAATGCTCGGCAAAGTTCTAGGATGGTGTATAATTGAGCCTGAATATGAAATCAACATTCAACAAATATTTAGAAGGACATCATAGAAAGAATTTTACTCTTTAAAGAAAACATTACAGATTCACAAGTGCAAAGTACAAACCACTCACCCCAGCATCAAGAGCAATAGGTCTCCCAAGATGATCCATCTCCGATTCAAGTTCTTCGATACTTTTGTTTATTAAAGATGTTATACTAGGTATCCTTGACCTGATTACTGACTCCAAATGCTGCAAAATAAGCTCACAGAATTAAAAATACAACTTATCTCAGTAAAAGGTCAGCAAAAAATATCTTCCGAAAGCAAACCTGTGAAAGAAGTTTTGCAAGGTATTCTGAACCCATCTTATTGGCCAAGTGCCCATAATCAGAACTGCTTGCAAAATACTCACGCTCCTTACGTCTAGCAACAATCATATCAACATTTCTATTGATGTCCGCTTGGGATCGATTTACTATACCAACCCAAGGATGTTGCAGGCGATAAGACCTTCCTTCAAGGACCTTGAGGGAATAAAAGCGAGAATGAGGATAAAGCAGTATAATTTTACAGGCACACTTCAAACATAAACATTAAAGGTACATGCATCAATTAAGAAAGAAAGGAAGATTACATCCAAAGCATTGGTTCCTTTGTCCATCAAATCTAGCTTTGTCAACACCCCAAATGTCCTTTCACCTAGCCAGATTACAGACATAAACTTTAGTACAAAATTATGACACAAACTAGAGTAATAATTGGCAATTCCAAGTAGCAAACAAAAGGTACCTGTGGGGTCAACTTCCTTGGCAAGTTTAATAGCATCAGAAGTTGCTATGTCTTGGTTGGCTGGAGATATTGCTAGTATGATGCAATTAGGCTGTTGAACATAAAGCATAAAGCAATTGATTCAAGAAAATACTGATCTCAGCTGTTTGTCATGCAAGTAGCAAATAATTCCTTATTTAGATTTTATGATTGTTTATATCATTTTCACTTGATTTGTAATTCAAATAATTATAATTATTAGCAAATACAGGAAAAATTGGGATATTATATAAATTTTAAGGACAGGTGTGCTACCCCATCCCAAGATCAGAGAAAGCTCCCAAGCTCAAAGAGCAGTTGCACATGTACTTAAAGGGACCCATCAGCATATCTAACAAGTAACAATAAAAGATGCTTAAATCCAAAGAAAGTGTTGTAAGAGAAAAGCATTTTTTACCTTTTCAACATAAGATCGAACCATAGTTTCAATTTCTTGAACAATATTCTCAGGTTGTCCCTCTGAAAAAGATGGACACAATTGTCAATTTAAAGATAAAGGTTATCATTTGATCTAAACAATTGATTTATAATTAAAAATTAGCAATTATGTACAAAGTATACCTATAGCCACTTTAGTCAAACCCGGTAAATCAATCAAGGTTAGGTTGACAACTGTTCAAAAGACAAAAGGGAAGAGGAATTAAATTTAGTCAGAAAATAAAGGAATTATATTGCGTATGACATTGACAACTGTTCAAAATAACCATGCTAGTCAAAATGGTTGGGATGTGTTAATAGTAAAATAAATTAATTTTAGGAGTAAGGAAGAAGAAAAGAAGACAACTAACAATAATATGGAATATATTGTTGATGTTGGAGATCCTGCATTGTCTAGAGATATGGCCAATTAAGTGTATATATGTGGGGATAACCCTCACTTTATAAGCCGGTTTTGTAGAGTTGATTTAAGCCCATAACCCTCTTTCTAAGAGTTGACTATACATAATATGATACAATACGCAAACCTAATACAGTAACACTACCATTCATATATAAATAGTTTCATAGACTACAAGTACTAGTCCAAGCCCATTAAATACGATAATCAACCCCTTATTAAAAAAAGTTCTTAGAATTTGGGCTTAGGGCGCAACTCAACGTCACAAATCACAAATTCATGCCACTAGTTCATGTCAATGGTAAACTTATCTTGGATGCTACACCAGCAATTCATATCACTAGTTCTAGTCAATGGTAAACTCATCTTGGAAGAGTAAACATATGGAATCGGATATCTCTTTTGTTCGTGAAAAGGTTTTACTGTTTTAGCTCACTCTTTGGTTGTCTTTCATGTGTCTGCAATATCAGTGTTCTGTTTTACTATTGTTGTATACTAATCATTCTAATCTCTGTAACAAGCAATCCCTTTCTCTCTCAGTTAGTTAAGTTAGTTATATTTCTGTTGTAACTGTGCTGTGTCAACACAGCTAATAGCTTGCTCCACACTCCCCTAAATAATGTTATAAGTCATTCCTAATCCTAAGTAGTCTTTTAAAATGCACAAGGTTTTTTATGCCAAAATACTCTTTTAAAATCCTAATTGAATACAACCCCCTCCGTCTCCTAAATAAGATTTTCTCATGTCCTAAATTTCTTCATTCAATTCTTGTTTTCCCTCTCAAAAATCAAAATACAGTTGAATCTATCACAGTATTAGATACTAAAACAAAATAAATATAATCTAAATGAGGTCAAATCTATATAATCTTGGATAAAGCAAGAAACAATGATAATAGAAGCGCACCGTTTGGCGAATAGATGCTAAGATGAATTGGAATAGGAGATATTTGTTTTGTCTTCCCTGTTACTCTATCAGTTTCATCCTGAATTTCTTGGCGGACCAAAGCTGCAACAGAAAAAAATTGTTTTAAAAAATGAATTAACATATTTTATACATTATGCTACATAACACTAAAGAAAAAAAAATCCACTGTATACACAATCCTAAACCCAGTAAACTAAGTGGAAAGTGTCACAATTCGCCGCAATTATCATATGATAAAATTGCTAGCCAAACACAATTGTTGACACTTGACCTAAGGATTCTGTTCAGAAACGATATTGATTTGAATCAAAAAAAAATTGTGGAACATGTTGAAATTCTTTGTAACCATGGGGACACAAGAGGACAGCTCTAATATTATCAGGAAAAAATGAGAGAAATGTACCAAACATATAATGGGAAATTTAAAAAAAAAAAAAAAAAAAAAAAAAATCAGGTGGCAGAGGGCACATTAGTGAACATGCAATTAACAAACAACAAGCACAAAAGATGCTAACAAGCATCATATTCTTTTTGAGCAACCAAAAAACAATAGCCATCCTCCGATTAGTGAAAATCACACCGTTACTGTATATGTAAGGAGGGTAGTGAGGGTTCCTATTGTACCAAAGTCAGAGAACTTTCTCCTGGGCAGGTGAAGAAACTCCGCATACTCCTGTGACCCACTTCCAAGTTTATGAAGCTGCAACACCAATGGACGCCTTGTCACAATCCCTGTAATTCATTCACACCAAGGGAAAAACTGAGCTAAATTATACTTTATATAATGGGAAAAATAAGAAAAAAGAGATCAAACCTGATCCTCTTGGCAAAAAGTCACGACCAACAATGCTCTCCAAAACTGAAGACTTCCCTGAACTCTGCTCAAATTTTAAAAGAAATAAAAAAAGTAAGATTTTTTATTATCAATAACCGTAAGCACTTGGTTCGGAATTTAGTCACACTTAAGACTCCTCACCCCTCTCCAAGGATGTATTCTGCAGGGATCGAACTTAGTTCCTCTCCCGCAAACTTAGCGTGTGTTGTCAACTAAGTTACGCTCATTAGGTGAAGAAAGTAAGTTCAAACCCACATGCCGTTAACAAAAACAAAAATTCTAAAAGGTCGATATTTTTTTATTCCTCGCTGCTAACTTGAAAAACTAAAATTCAGACCCACACTCAAAATACCGTTGTTAAAAAGACTAATCAACTTGAAAATATAAACTGAACAGTTCCTCGAACTCTACAATTTTTTTTCAAAAGAAAAAGGAAAATTCACGCTTCAGACACATCCGGTAAGAAAAAAGAAAACTAAAACATGAAAATGGAAAGGCACCCGAAAACAACTGTCTCGTGTTCTACTCACTATTAAAAAAAACAATGATTACGAAAATTTAGAACTACACCGAGAAAATTACACTATTAACAGAAAAACAAAAAGAACTCAATTACAAGTTCCAACTATCCAATTGATTCTACTTTCTCTGCCGCAAATTCAAGGATTCATACCTACCACAGCCACTACACAGAAACACACAAAAAAAAAACACCTACCGGCTATCGCCAAAACCATTCTTCAAAAGTCAAAACTGAACACTCTCTGAGCTCAAATCAAATTTCAACAAAAGAAAAAGAAAAATCAGAACCACACCAAGTTTTAAGTTTACTTGAAAATTGCAAACGCAGAAAGCAAAAAGCACCATTTTTTCTGAATTTCGGATTTCCATTCACCGTCGCAAAAATCGAGAGCTTTGAAATTAAAAATGATGTAATGTAAAAGAAAAAAAAACGATAGGTTGAGATTTGAGACGAACCTGGCCACCAACAACAGCAACAGAAGGAAGAGCTTCCCAGAGAGAAGAGAAGGTGTTGTTATCAGCGCCGCCATAGTCACCGAGCACCGTGCAAGCCCTCTGGATTCGGTTCACCAGCCCAATCAAGCTCTCCATCGTCGTCGTCGTCATCTTCTTCTTCTTCCGTTAAACCCTAGAATAGAATCCCTTTAACCAGTTCAAAAACGACGACGTAGAACACGAACGCGAAGCAGAGCAACAAAATGAAACGCAGATTCTAGAAAGAGAAGGGAGAGAGAAAAGACTATTGTGGCTTTCGTTTTCACACAAAGGTCACGCACTAGTCACGACAACAAGTTGAACTGAAGACCACCAAAGGGATACGAATATGCGATGATATAGCGTGGTGCGCACCGTTTGAGTCGTTTTTCTTGTCTTAACGAAAGTAAAATTGCGTTTTCAAATTTCGAAATTTTGAAACCCCTGGTGGGGTCTACTGAAAGGGTTGGCGGGGTCCACCGACGTTGTTGTGACTTTTACATGAATTCATTCAGAACGTTGAATGGGTAGTGCGGTGTGTCGTAAGGAAAATACGCGCCAAATTCAACCATTTTCGTTAACATTAAGATTATATTTGACAAAATTAATTGAAAATTGAATAAATTAATAAAATAATAAAATTTTACTTTAAATGAAAAATATTAAAAAAAATTTAATAAATATTTAAGGATGAAAAAATAAATATAAAAAGTTAGAACTTTGAAAATAGTATTTAAAAAAATATTATTTCAAGTGAAGCATTTCAAATATAGCTAGAAGTAGAGCAATCAAAACGGGTTGGTATGATCCTTTAAGTCCAACTTACCTCGATCCACTCCTTAAATGGGTCAACCAAACCCAACTCACTTATAATTTTTTCAAACAAATAGTGGTCTGGCTCCGACCTCCACTGGTAGTGGATTAAACGGATTGATTCACCAATTCACCTAAAATTAAAAAACATTTTAAAAAAATCAATCTTAACAACTAATTCAGAAATCATTTTGACAAGGTCACCCCTGACAATGCAGCAAAGGTAACCATAGTTCAACATCATAATATCTTCGGCACTAGCAATTTTCGTAGCAATCAAAGAACCATTTATATCAATTCCACAAAACTACAAACAATAGAGGGAGTAAGCACTAAGCAACACATTTGACATTCAAATTCTCAACCATGTAATTGTGCGGATTCCACAACATAACACCTCATTCTTAATGACCGCAATTTTCTTTCCATGCTCAACGATCAAAATATGGTTCAGCAATGTCGTCTTGTCAGTTAATCAATTCAATGCAGCAACAAAAATATTTGCATGTGAGAATTTTCTTTGAATGAGAGAAAAAGGGGAAATAAAAATGGATACCTTGTCAAAACCAAGAAAGTTGGTGATGATGGTTGTCGGGCATCGTCTATTACTCAACAACATGTTATTGGTATTGAATTTATTAACGAAAATCACTTTGTGCAATTATACATAATCTACTTAAAATGCACGCTTAGTTGTAAGCATGTAAAATTGTTCACTAACCTTGTCATCTTTTTCATCATTATTTTGTTTTTTTAAAGAATGATTGTCCTCAACCTCTTATCGCACCACAATGGAAAACATACCACACTGTTGAAGATCGTTCATGGCAAAGATTGTACTTGTAATGCACACAAGAATTCAAATTAATATCATTTCATTTAACTAGAGGATCTCAATATATAGTAGATATTATTAGGGATTCATTTTAGTTTACTTTTGTATTAATTATTGTTATTGTTTTCTATTTTATGTTACGTGTGTTGATTTTAGTCCTCTAATGTTGAGTGCAAAGCTCGTTAATTGTTGCACATTTTGGCCATGGTTGTTGTATTATGATTTAGGTGCTATTTTTGACCAAAACTTTAGGTTGTTTGTGAAACAAATCAACAAAAAAAACATGATTTCATTGTATAATGTATAACAAAATCATGTTTTTGTTGTGAATCAAAGGGGCATAAAAATATGAAACAGAAGTGTGATTCTATTGTATACTATACAACATAATCATACTTTTATTGTATATATTTGTTTCCCACCTCATACATTACAACAAAAGTGTGATTTCACTTTACACTTATACAATGGAAAGATACCTTCGTGGAAAGGGTACTTTTGAACATTAATAAAAAAAAAAGATATTCACATAAGTGATATTAGAGTATATTTCTAACATCTTTAACACCTAACTCCAAAAGAGGATTGCTTCAATAAACATATTCCTTTCCTTTTCCCTTTCAATTAATTTATATTATAGGCAACATGCATTAATTAATTTTCTTAATCTTAATTGCCAATTAAAAATAGTCAACTAGTCAAGGACTAGTAAGAGTTATTACAATAATTTTAAAATAACACTCTTCCTTTTAATTTATCTTTATTTTTTGTCCAAAATATCTTTATTTTTAATTTTTCTCTTTTCTTTTCTCAGTTTTTTATTATTTGTTGTATGTATCTAGCCACAAATTATATTTTAGTCATATTTTATTTTATTTGTAAATTTCAAGTCAATTTATTTTTATCTATATTCTTATTTGATTCATATCCCTTGCTTTTTTACTAACAAATATTTATGCTGCTTAAACAAATTTTGAAATCGGTATATCGCAAATAAAGAAATTAAACTTCCCCCTACAATAATAGAATACGTACGTGGATATAACCTGACATGCAATAGAACATGCAACAAGCATGAGAATCTAGCTAGGGAGGGACCATTGGCATTCACACACACGTGTACCTTACAAAATATCAGTAACGTTTTGTTAATCTACACATCCTTAATTTTTATTTTTTTTTGTATAAGTACTCTTAATAAATTATAATGTAAAAGTATTATAAAATATATCAATAATATAATTTATTAATACATTTATATTAAAAAATAATTATGTGTATATTAACAAATCTCTATATATAAATAAATAAATGATATGATATAATAAATGAAGAAAAAAGAATAAAAATAATGTGTTAATAAAGTATTCGATATATAAAATATTTATATACCATCACTTTATTTAATGCATTGTCATTGTCAACATAGTTTTGAATAAAGATGTTTAGTTATTGATTTCCTACCTAATACTCTAACAACACTTAACAATAATATTTTTTTATCAACCCTTGGTCCCTCATTTTATACAGGTTTCTATTTTTGGTTCCAATTTTTTTTTTTTTTACCAGTCAATTATGCTCTCTCATCATTTTTTGTTTCGTCTCTAGTTCCTTTATTGTTTAGTTGAACTGAGTGTTTAGTAATGCTAGCCGAGACATGTCATGGAAGCATGCTATGTGGACTACTTGTATGATATGACATTTTTATTTTTTTATGATGTCGAAATTTCCTAAAAAAGGTAAATTATGTAAATAATTTCGTATTTATCTCAATTTTCATTTTTAGTTTCTTAAAGAAAATTTGACCAATTTTAATTCTTATTTTTTAATATAAATTTGTATTATTCTTTTAAAATGATACATTGTTTTTCCACAAAATTAATTTTAACTAACTTATAATTTATTAATTAATTATTTAGGTATCAATATATATATATATATGTGTGTGTGTGAAACTCTTGAAGTATTGATAATATCATTTTAAATAGCTAGTTATCTATGAGATGACAGTGGCCCATATAAAAAATTGGGTACATCAAACCCAATGGCTTTCTATAGCAGTGCAACGCAAGACTCCCGATAGAAGGGAGTTGAATCCGACACTCCTATATTTGTATCCTATACCTTCCAACCACCTTTGAAAATATTAAATTTTCCTTACTAAATAACACTCTCAATCCTAACACCTCCTTCCCAAAGATGACAACACTTCCAATTCGCCTCTAGCCTACTTGTCACCATTGAAGGTAAGTAAGTTCATTTTGTCTCTTTTGGCATGGGGTAGGGGTTGGATTATGGTTTTGGATGCGGGTTGATGTGGGGTTGGGTTCTGGTTTTGGTGGCGAGGGTTGGTTGGGGTTGGGTTTTGGTAAGGAAGGTCTATAAGTGCCCAAAATACGTGTTTCAAAACACCTATTTTGGAAACAAATGTTCGGGAATAGCTATTCCAGAATAGGCATTCCAGAACACCTGTTCTAGAATCCATTTAACTATTTTCTGAAATGGTCGTTTCGTAAGCAACAAATGCACTTTGGAATAGGTTTTCGAAATAGTTTTGCTTAAGGAAAAAGGTGTTCTAGAAAATGGTGTTCCAGAACAGTCATTTCAAAAAAGCTTATTCCAGAAACTTGTCCACAAAGTGAATGGGAAGCGTTGAAACGTAGTTGGCATGGAGAGTTGGAGGATGAGAGAGACTTCTGCTTTGGAACCTTTGATTGCTGCGGGAAGAAGACTTGAGTTGGAGAAGAAGAGAAGAACTAAAAACCAGAGTACGCTACAGGAATAAGAGAAGAATGAACAGAAGGGTGCACAATTGTTGCAGGAGCAAGAAGAGGAAGAAGGGTATATTGAGATTTTAAAAAAATGGAAGGTACATGATACAAATAAGAAGGTGTAGGATTAAGTCTACTGATAGAGTTGTGAGTGCAACTTAGAACACTAGGTGCAGTGCAACATGAGACTCAAGAAAGTCCATCAACTTTAATTACATATGATTTTTTATCTGTCCAATGACGTCAATATTGAGTCAATATCACATATGATCTGAAAAGCAACTCGAATCAGTTATACCTTCAATTCTTGATTGGTCGTCTAAGCAAGATTTTAATTTAATCACTAAATTCAATAATAATACTTCTCGTTGGTCAAGATAATCGACAAAGGTTATCTTTAACTTGCCACATGTGTCATGTGTACAACATAATGCATTTCCATAACTTCAACTAAAGTTTTTGAATACAAAATGTGATATAATACCAAAAACTTACATATAGAGGAATGATTAAATTACTCAAAAGTACTTTAAGAGAGCTATTTTTTATCATCACCATTTAATTTTATGAAATCTAATGGTACATTGAAATAAGTAACTAACTCAACCATTAGAATTCAAGAAAATGAATAATGAGTAATTTAATCCCTTCTCTATTTTATTAATTACTAAATTTAATGGTATATGTTAATGGGAGAGATCTTAAAAACACACATTTTTTTTAGAAATTAAGACCAATCAAACTTTTTTTTAGAGATAAAATGAAATAGAGATAAAATGAGGGACCATTTTCATAATTTATCATTTTTGGTGATTTTGAAACCATAAAAAAATGCCAAAGGATGTTACATCACCTATTATTTTTTATCAATTTCTCTCTTATCATTTTTCTTTTTTCTCTATCTCTTTCCTTTTTATATTCCTATCCAACTCAAAATGGAATGAATGAATATTAGTACTCAACTGTTCATTGGGTTATTTGATTCGAATTTTTAGAGCCCGCGCTAAATTTGTGACCAATATTTGAATTTGGACCTAGATACATTGATTGAATATTCATTTTCCTTCTGCATGCATGATTGTCCTGAGCTTGTACTCTGACTGTGATTTGTGACTCTTATCAAATTAGTTGCATTAATTACACCATCTATAGTGCCTTTTTACTTTTTAGGGTATTTCGTTGATCCAATTTTCAAATTCCATTGACATGTGTGTGGGGTTTTACTGATTCGCGGAGCTGCATGGCCTACTAAATTCAACGTAACAGTTAATTCATTGCTGTCTTTAAGCTTTTGTCTTTAATACAATGCTGTCAGTAGTAAGACTCTATCGATATCAATGAATGAGTATATATAAGTTTTTGTCTTTAAGCCCAGTACCTGCGTTGAAATGGAATTTCCTTTTATAATTAAAAAAAAAAAAAACATTCGCACATTACTATTAGTCTATTACTAATAAACACCTACATTCAATGATATATGAAAATTTGCCATCGGTATACTTAAGAAAATAATGAATGTTAATAACATAGCGAAAGACAGTGATATATTCATCTAAACGCAACTAATTTTGTTAGTAATGTGTAGGACTCCATCCTCGTATTAATTGTTGCAAATGTCTACCCTTGTCTCTTACATTTACGGGCACTTAGATGAGCATTTTGACTACGCCCTTTATCTGTTCTATGTAAAATTCAATCCTGCAACCTTAAAGGCTTAAACTATAAATCCTAAAAGTATGTTTGTTTGGTGGTCATAACATGATAAAGGAGGATAAGTTTTAATATTATCCAAATTTTTTTATGCATAGTAAATAATATTATTGTGTTATGGAATGATGGTGGTGGTGACGATAATGATAATAATGATAACGACAAAAACTATGATAGTAATGATAATTAATGATGATTATATTACAGTGGTGATAACGGTGATAATTGCAACATAATTGTGATGATAACACAACAATAATAATGATAGTAAAAACTATAATAATAGTGATAATGGTGATTGTGGTAACAACAACACTTACACCATGATGGAAGTAGTGACAATGACAATAATAATAACAATAATGATGATAATATGATTGGATGGCGGCGATGATGAGAATGGTGAAAGGGAAAAGAGAAAATGACTATCCTATCTTACTTTTTTTTTTATGAGTATCTTATATTCCTTTCTAAACCAGTTTCACCCTTAAGATATGAAATAGTATACTATAACAACAAGTAAAAATAATAGATAAGAAAATCATATCCTAGTGTTGCACCTTAAGATATAATAGAATATTTATTTTATTCTATTATATCTTGGTTAGCAAAGAGACTCAATCTTAGAACTCAAAGATAATATTTTTTTTTAATTTTCACAAATTTTTAAGATTCATTTACTTTTTAGGCTTAACTGTATTTTTTATCTTAAACTTTTTTATTTTTGGCTAATTTTATCATTAACAATTTGATTTGACGCGTTTTATTTCTAACTTTAAAAAAATTGTGAATTTTTAAAAAAACTATATGAAAAAGCTAAAAAAAAACTACTTGTTTATATCCTAATGAATAGGAAAATACTATGCGATTTTTTATGCTTGCTTTAGTGCTCTTTGCTTTATTCTTCGTTGGGACCATAGGAATTTATGCTACAAAGGAATATATTTGAATATATTTTCAAAATTGTTAATTCCATTTATAGACCTTTTACATAAAAATTCAAAATATTTTGTGGGTTGGTATGAATTTTTGACCAACTCAACTTTTTAGGTGATTTTAATTTTTTTAGGAATATTTATGGCATCTTTTTTTACAAACCGGTTTATTTATATTTACAAAATTTAAATTTATTAAATTTATTTGAAAAAGTGTTCTTAATAAAAAAAGTTGCTGATAATTTTCAAAATGTCATATATGAAGGATCTAATGATCGTGATTAAAAGTTTGTACAAATTAGTTTATGGATTAAGTTAATTTTAATTTATAAACAAAGCTTATTTTATTTTTATCTTCTTATTTTCTTTTTTTAAAAATACTTTTTAATAATCTTACATATTATAATGACCAAAATAAACACAAAAAATAATACTATCATATAAATTATTGTGTATGTATCACAGTGCAATTTTATCTAATTCAAAACCCATTTCTTGATGCTCTCATAGGTTTCATTTTGCTTTCACATACCTCATTTATGAGTTGCGCCAGTTTCTCCCTAAATGTGGCGAGGCAAGGGGAAAAGTCATCTCCTTACCTAATACCTTTGTGGGGAAAATACCAATAAGTTGAGGATAAGGATATGTGGATGAGGTTTTTTATTTGATTTCGATTTCGTCGTTGCCTCGGTCGCTATTGGGACGACCAATTGGACTTAAACACGTTCATATTTAATTGATAATGGAGCTATTATATGAATTCAAGATGGTTTCATTTTCTTTATGCATGGTTGTGTGCTGAGCTGTTAGCAATACACTTAGCGGGTAATGGTTCTTTATCAAATGAAATCACATCACATTCTTATCAAATGAAGTCATATGAACTAGCTAAACTCGAAGTTCGATCAGCTAGTATCTTTCCATTTTCTAACACTGGTTGGTTGGTGTGGTTCTGTTGTGTTTTTGGCCCATTCTTTTATGAATGTTTTTTCACTGATTAGCGGAGTTCACCTAAATTCAACCTAATAGTTTCACAATTTTGTCTGTTTTCATGAAATTGATACTATTAATAATGTACAACTTTTGTCTCCATGCCCGATACGTGTGCTGAAACAGAGGTTTCTTTTATAGAAAATGCTTTTGCACGTTACATAATTTACACACTTTAGTTGAAAATGATTTCTTTTTTTTATTCATTTAATGGACTTGTATTTATAGCGTGATTCAATCATATCGTGTCAATTAATTTTTTAAGAAAAGTAATGATAAAAAAGACTCTATAACTTTGGATTAGTACTATATAAAATTTGAGTTAAAAAGTGATAAAAAAAGAACACAAATTGAACATCAATATAAGAAATCTCATTTATATACAGTAGTGTAAATATAGATAAATGGAAAAGAGTTTAATTGTTTGAGAGTGTAAACTGTTAGTATGATTTTTAAATTATTTATTATAAAAATTATCACATGATAATTTATAATTGAATAATACTATAAAAAAATTATATTATTAATGTATAATCATTTTTCTCAATTAATAAACTCATAACTAAATCTTTTATCTAGAAAAAACTAAATCTTATTCCTTTCCGGACTGAAATATAAGAAGAAAAAAATAAATCACACCATCATAAAAATTAGTTAACTTTGTTTAATTTTAACAGTTTCAATAAAAAAAAGTTAATTCATTTTTTAAAATACTCTTTATATTAATTGCATAGAATAAAAAAAAGTGTTAAAATAAAACTCTAAAATAAAAAATATTTTGAAAACACTATCATTAAATAGGAAAACAATAATTAAAATATTTTTTTCTTCTTATAAGTCTAAATTAATCACCTCTCTATACAAGTAAAAGTTAAGAATGCATATGGGGACTGGACGGCGACGTCCATTTAAATGAAGTTAAAAGGCATATCAGTCTTATCTTTTCCCTTCCTTCTAGATGTGTCACGAAAAACATCTGACTTTATTGTTTCACATTAGTGTCAAGATATGAAACCACTTATTGAAATTTTTTAGAAGATCAAGTAACAAATCAAGATTTCGAATATAAAATAAATAAATGTATCTAAGAAACTTGGCCTTTGGAGGTAGGTTCCAATTTCGAGTATAAAATTCAACATATTCAAACTAAACGCGTTGAAAAATATATCCACGATCCCAACAACAACAATTAAATGTCATAATCAAATACCAAAGGACCTCTTCAATATCTTCAAATATTCATGTTCAAATACCTTTTTTCTCTCTCTCTCACAAACCATTCACCAAAACCACAACCATGCAGTTCAATCGGCTCTGCATAGTCTTACCACCAAATTCTGGTGAAATGGTGGTGCCACTTGAAAAGGGTGTCCAACAAGAAGAACCCTTTCAAACACCAAAGAAGCAACAAGTTGAGTCCAAAAAGCCTCAGAGGGCTTGTGGTGGACAAGTTCTTGATTTGCTTCGTGATTCTTTTACCAAGTTATATGATTCAAGGTGGTGGAGAATTTGCCAACATGGCGAAAACAAAGAGAAGAACAACTCTGGTGTGTTGTTTCATGACATGGATGGTGTGCAAGTTTCTGTCAACATTGGCAGGGACAACCCCAGAATTTTCAGCTATGCTGAGTTGTTCATAGGGTCCAATGGTTTCAGTGAAGACCAAGTTCTAGGGAGTGGAGGGTTTGGAAGAGTGTACAAGGCTGTTTTGCCAAGTGATGGAACTGAGGTTGCTGTGAAGTGCTGTTTAGCAGAGAAAGGGAAGCAATTTGAGAAGAGTTTTGCAGCTGAGTTAACAGCTGTGGCAGATCTTCGCCACAAGAATCTTGTGAGGCTGAGGGGTTGGTGTGTGAATGAGGATCAGTTGCATCTTGTTTATGACTACATGCCTAACCGAAGCCTCGACCGCGTACTATTTCGAAGGCACGAGAATTCGAAGGCTGAGCCTCTTCACTGGGGACAAAGAGGGAAGATTTTGAAAGGTTTGGCAGCAGCATTGTACTATCTCCATGAGCAGCTAGAGACTCAAATCATTCATAGGGATGTTAAGACCAGCAATGTGATGCTTGATTCGCATTACAATGCTCGGTTGGGCGATTTTGGCATGGCAAGGTGGCTAGAACATGAGCTTGAGTATGAGTACAAGTATAACAATAGGAAAACAATAGCAACCAAAAGTGGCCACTTCAGGTTGGGAGAAACATCAAGAATTGGTGGCACAATTGGGTACCTTCCACCTGAAAGCTTGCAGAAACCAAGCAATGCTACTTCCAAATCTGATGTCTTTAGCTTTGGGATTGTTGTGCTAGAGGTGGTGTCTGGAAGGAGAGCAATTGATCTAACACACCCTGATGAACAAATCATTTTGCTTGATTGGATTAGAAAGCTTTCTGATGAAGGGAAGCTTCTGGAAGCAGCTGATTCTCGGTTACTGGATGGATCATACAAGCTTTCGGAGATGCAGCATTTCATTAACATAGGCCTCCTATGCACACTCCATGACCCTCAATTGAGGCCAAGCATGAAATGGGTTGTGGAAGCACTTTCTGACATTTCTTTCAAATTACCATCACTCCCTTCTTTCCTCTCCCACCCTTTATACATCTCTTTGTCTTCTCCTTCTAATACTAGTAATAGTCCTAGCAGCACAAGTGGCACTAGCTCCTCCGCTGCAGATAATGCTAGCATAGTCACCAACTATACTTCATCAAACTATGTCACAGCTGCAGGTGAAACTGTATATGTCACTGCTGAGTACAAAAACAGTGAAATCATCTCTTCTAAGAGCATGAGCCACCACCAACAACCATTTCCTGTGGTTGAAACTCCAAGGGAAATATCATTCAAGGAGATTGTTTCTGCTACAGATAACTTCTCTGATTCGAGAAGGGTGGCTGAGCTAGACTTTGGAACTGCTTACCATGGCATCCTTGATGACAAGTGCCATGTTTTGGTGAAACGCCTTGGGCTGAAGACGTGTCCTGCATTGCGCGATAGATTCTCTAACGAACTCCGGAATCTAGGAAGGCTTCGCCATAGGAATTTGGTTCAGCTTCGAGGATGGTGCACCGAGCAAGGAGAGATGCTTGTCATATATGATTACTCAGCAAGTAGAATCCTCAGCCAACGGCTTCAGCATCATAACAATGGAAGTAGAAGGGGGAGCTCTGTCCTCCAATGGCACCACAGGTACAACATAGTGAAAGCACTGGCCTCTGCAGTTCTCTATCTACATGAGGAATGGGATGAACAAGTGATCCACAGAAACATTACCTCTTCAGCTGTCATTCTTGAACCAGATATGAATCCAAGACTCACCTCTTTTGCTCTAGCCGAATTTTTGTCAAGGAATGAGAATGGTCATCATGTAGTTATTGATACCAAAAAGTCGGTTCGTGGGATATTCGGCTACATGGCACCAGAATATGTTGAATCAGGTGAAGCAACCACTGAGGCTGATGTTTATAGTTTTGGTGTGGTGGTGCTTGAAGTTGTTAGTGGACAGATGGCAGTGGATTTCAGGCAGCCAGAGGTGCTTTTGGTTAAGAAGGTTCATGAATTTGAGATGAGAAAAAGGCCATTGAAGGAATTAGCTGATATAAGACTCAATGGAGAGTACAATGACCAAGAATTGATGAGATTGGTAAGGTTAGGAATAGCTTGCACCCGATGTAACCCTCGGTTAAGACCAAGCATGAGACAAATTGTAAGCATCCTTGATGGCAATGACAAATTACTTGTCCAGAATAACAAGGAGAGCAGGGAAGAATGGAGGGAAAGAAATGATTGTTCTTTGTCAATGATTAAGAGAATTAAAGCTCTAGGAATACAGTAAGAAGTTGTAAAAGACATTGGAGTTACCTAATGTGAACTGAATTTTTTGTAAAATAGAGAAAGCTCTATCTTCTTTCTGTTTCTCTGTTTTATCTATTTTGTCTGCTTGTTATCTATACTAGGTTGTATATAAAAGAAGCTTAATGTATCAGTGTATCTTTATGCTGAAGCATGGCAAAAATTATGTTTTTCTATTCTTATCCATTTTTTTAGAAAAATCAATTCCAAAAGCGTATATATATCAATGTATCTTTCTGCTGAAGCATGGCAAAGATTTTGTTTTTCTTTTCATACTTAATTTTCAATTCCACAAGTGTATAAATTTCTCAAACACAATCTTAAAAATGAGAAAACTCAAGCTCACACACATTCAACACGATCTAACTTCAGGCATTCCTCTCTGAAGTAGTATAACTTCTTCTCATGTATCTATTCATCATCACCAATTCCAACCCAATTAATGAAACCAAAGAGGAACTCTCTGAACGTGACCTGTCCATTCTTGTCCCAGTCCATTTCTTCTGCAACGAACACAAAATCAGAAAGGGAAGTCAAAAGGGTAACATACAAATGAGGATGGAGAAATGAAAGATGAAACAACAGATCTTGCTATAGAAGAAGCATTGAAGTGAGGTAAGTAGTACGAAATCGGTGTTTAGAGATACGCGCCGGTGACCTTTCCCTTGGATTAGTCTCATTCAGTGTCCTGACCATGTCCTTTTGGTTAAGCTTTCCATCACCATTTTGATCAAAAAATACAAAGACCTCAACTATGGTATTAAAAATTTCTCCAACCTGGGCTAACTCTGCTTTGGATGACTGAGAAAAGAAATACAATCATTATAGTGATTACAGACTTTACGCAGATATATCAATTTCAAGATCAAGAAGGCATAACATTAAGTTTCTGATGAGTACATTATCAGAGGATGAAGGTTCTGCTAGGAGATGGATGAGGCATAGAAGAACTATAAACTCATTGAACTGTATGCCCTTGCTTCCATCAAGATCACAGTACTGAAAAAGATGTTCAATCTCTTGCTCTTTAAGATGAAGTTCAAGATGTTCTAAGAACTTTTTTAGTTCGTTGGGTTCTATAGATCCGTTAGAATCCTCATCTGTGAAAGATACAACATAAAGGATTTTACTTTTCTATAAAAAATTAAGAGCTGTGTTTTATAAAGAATGATTGGGTTGTTTTTGAAATTTACCATACTGTTCAAACATTCCTCTTAATGTTTTCAGTCTCTCCTTGAACATAGGGAACAGCATCACTACACTATCAACTGATTTCAATTTTCTTTGTCCAAATTTATATCTTCTCATTTCAGCTATTTTCCTTTCAAGCTTGTCATCCAAGCACATTTTCTTGCTTGAGATACCAATACATGACATTATTGCTCCCATTTTGTTGGGCAAAAGACTTCGGAAGAAAGCAAAAGGTAAGATTAAGATTAGCATTCCTTGGAATGAGGGACAAGGAAACATAAACAAGAGTTAATCATGTGTTAATTATCCACGAGCCACGCAAAATGTATTTTTTTACTCTTAAATTAAGCAAATTTCAGTGATCAAGGATCAATTTGAAAACTGTATAATACAAATCTAACAATAGGGTCTGTCTTTGATATTTTTCACTTGATAAACATCAGATCATCATGTACAATCCCACAAGATGATGTTGGCTACATGGACCACACAACACCATTCTTCTCAACCAGAACAAATCAAATCTACAGCTAGGCAATGGAGAAGTCACAAATGAATTATTATTATTTTCTAAAAATCAACATCAATATGAATATACAATGTTCACCAGAAATTCTCAATTCTTAAAATCTTTCAAACCATTTGTCATATGATATTCTGATAAGTCAAAAATTCCAAATGTTCTCCAATGCCCAACAAGATATGAAGTAGATTCAACAAGAAGAGAAAGGAATATGTATGACAAGCAAAAGAAACTTACTCCCCAATTTCCGGGTGCTTGGCTTGTGACAATCAAATAAACTAGTTCTGGGACAATCAAAGGGTCAGAAGTAACTAGTAAGTAATTTCTATATATGCAAATTTTGAAGACAAGAGAAGCACCTTGAAATTTATAGGTAAAGAAAAAGAAGAGAGCAGAAAAGGAAAGTGTAGTGGATTCCAAAGGAAAGATGCCATCTTTGCTTTGAGTGTTAGTCCTTTGAGTCCCTCTCTTTCTCTTCAAGTATCCAAATTCCAAAGGTGTAATTATCGAATATGCTTTGTTCCATTGGCTATAAAAAACTGCAGATAATGCTTATTCACTATTTGTTTGATGGTGTTCCCAATAAACAAAACCCAAAAGAAAAGGACAGCTCAAAACCATGTTGAGTGGCCCTACATGTATATATTCAGTTTGTATCATCATTTAACTTATGGTTTTACCTTAAACGTTCTTTGGAAGCTTTCATTACTTCTTCCAAGATATGGAATAGAACTTGACCTGGTAGCACCAGTTGTTCTTTATTTTCTCTTTGCACCAAAGATAGCAGATTTTACCATTCTGCTTATTAGTGAATAGTTTTATTTGACAAAATGTCTAACATTGCACTATTCTATGTTGATATTCCCTTATAGATAATGGAATTTTCTTTGTGGAGAAGCTTCAATCAAAAGGGTAAAATATGGAGTCAATCTGTTCAACTTTCCAACTTTTGTAACTTCTGAAAACCATGGCACTAAGAGAACTTTTGTAGCATTATGACTCAAACTGAATATAGTAATGAATTAGATATAAAGAACATCTCCAGTAGAGCATCTCGTTGGAGTTTTATAACTTCATGATTATTATGTGATCCCTACCATGATATATTAACTTTTTTTTTATATATTATTTACCCAATTTAAACAATTATTTTTCCTAATGCTGAAATAAATTCTAATGAGCCCTAATCATCACGTTTTTAAGCCATTGTTGCTAATATGCAACTATGCTTCACTACTACACAAAAAGTTTTTTACGACACCGGAACAACAGCGGTTCCACCAAAATCGATGTAGAAAATTGGCCGATGGCATTTTCTTAAATAAGTGGACGCTTTAACGACGATTTTAGGTAAAACTGTCGTAAAGCCATTCAATATTACGACGGTTTTGGTGTAAACTGTCATAGATTGGAGAAGTTTAAAGACGGTTTTGGAAAATCGTCTTCGAATTGAATGTAAAAATAATTTGCTAAGTCTGGTTGCACTCGAGCTCTCACGCCTAGGTCTAAAACACTCTCGTTCCTTGCCCTTAAACCTTTGTTGCTCTTGTACTATTGAAGTTTTCATTGTCATCGTCTTGTCATCACCATCGTGTTGTCGTCGAAGTCGAGGTATGAACCCCTCTGCCGACGGAGAGATTCGATGATTCTCTCAAGAAAGTTCACGGCGAGGGTTTTCATTATGCGCACAACGTGTCTCGCCAGACTCAATTACTGGCCAAGGTTCCCTCTCTCCGCCTTCATTTGCTTCTGTAAAACAACATTGAAGTTTCGTTGATTTAGTGCGATTAGTAACAATGTTGATTTAGTTTGGTTCAGTTGTCAAAGAAGATGGTGGATATGAGTGAGTTGGGGAGCCTCGCATGTCAATGTATACTTGATGTTGTTGGGATACATTCTATTGTGTGGAAGGTTAGATTTCTTTTTCATTCTTTTTTCTCCCTACATTTTAGTCATTTTTTTAAGGAGTTTAATTTTCCTGCATTATTATTGTAGAGATTTTTACATTATCAATAGATGAAAAATCATGTCAAATATGACTTTTAAAATAGTAAGTCTATAAACTTACCATTTATGAC
This sequence comes from Glycine tomentella, assembly GCA_007407185.1. Classification (NCBI taxonomy): domain Eukaryota; kingdom Viridiplantae; phylum Streptophyta; class Magnoliopsida; order Fabales; family Fabaceae; genus Glycine; species Glycine tomentella. The sequence continues at coordinate 163,773 of PYAF01005488.1, forward strand.
AATTTGGGATTGCATGGTAGATTCACACTCAAGAGTGTATTTTAGTCGATATAGTGTCAGTCCATTCTAATTATTTTTTTTCTTGTCTTCTTTTTTGGTGTGTGCGATGAAATTGATACTATAGTTAAATCCAACTTAAGTGGTTGTTTGGCATGCATAGGAAAGCAGTGACGTTTGAATGTGTATTTAAATAAAGAAAGAAAAGGAATAGAAATTTAGTTTCTGATATTTTTAGGTGAATTAGATATATTTAGGAAAAATGGAGCAATGATTTATGCAATAGGGATGTGCATTCCAAATATGCAAGTGGCTTATTCCCATTCCATTCCAACCAAACAGGTCATGTGTTCATAAGTCTAAGTAAGGATATGGTTTGGTTGCTATTGGTTAGTCAAGAGTGTTTTCCTTTATTGATGGAACGATGGAAGTGAAATCATGGAATGTTTTTCAATTTATGCTTTTTGATACTTGTAGCTTTTGCTTGGATATTTTCCACCAAATCGAGGGCTTTGGTCATTTGGATTAGCCAAGTAGCGGTCATAGTACAAACAATTCAAAGAGGATATTTTCATGAATCATGTAAATTAGTTGCTTAGGGAGCTCTGATGCCTTAGTGTCATCATCTCATTATTTTTGTTAAAATTTTGTTTTGTTTGGGGTGGGGGTGTGAAGCTATAAAGATGCCTTAATTTTCATAAGACTGTATGATAAATAACTGAAAACTATCAGTGGTTGAGCTAGAGCTTTAGAATGAAGTAACATTTTTGTGCATATTATCACATTGATTCATGTGACAAATTATGGTTTTTAGAAGAAAGATAATTCTAAGGAATATGTCGTCACATCAATTATTTGAATTTATTTGTAGTTTACTTGGTTCTTTTTGTCACAAACTCACAATGACAGGGTGCATGTGTGTCAACATGGAATTGATAGTGTGTATGTGTGTACAAGTGGAATTTTTGTGGAATTAGTGATTGTTAATGCATATTCTATTATATTTGCTTTATATGTTTGGCTCTTTAAATGTTTTTGTGGCTAGCTAGTGATATGCGCCTAGCATATAAAGTTTTCCTAAGCTTTTTAGAGCAAGAATTGAGCATTAAGCATGGATAATTGCCTTTTTGTATTGTGAATTGAGCTAGTGTGATAAATTGCCAGGAAAGTAATCTCAAGTGCCAAGACTAAGCAAAAATCAGAAGAAAAGAGCCAAGTCTGAAGAAAGCTGTGGCGCCATCAGTGCTAGGTGTGGCACCATCAGCGCCATAAGTACTGGAATCTGGCGCCAAGGGCGCCAGTCTCGCGCCTCAAGCGTCAGCTAGTCAGAAATCACAAGGAAGATGTTCAACTCGACAAATTGTGATACTGATGATGCCAACTATGTGAGGGTGTTGCTCTCTAGATCCGAAATCACTCATGGAGAGCATCCTTTGAGTCTTGTGAAGACCAGCGTATGGAATCAGTTCTTCTAGGTAGATTGTAAAGTGCTCTAGTACTTACCATTTAAAGGAAAAATCATTTGATACTTTCAGCTAAAAACTGTTAGTGGTATTTTAGCATTGGTGTGAAAGTTTCAAAACACTCAAGGAATTATAGATTTATAGGATATGGTGGACATATTGTGTGTACTTTAAAATTGTGCAGAGAAATAGAACAAGGAGAGTATTTTTGGGGCTGAATTCTCTTTCTCATTTCAGTAGCACATATTTATAGATAGACGAGTGACTCTTAAATTACAAGAAGTTACAATGAAATAAAGAGTCACAATGTAAAGAGTCCCAATGGTTTTTTTTTTTTTTTTTACTTTTATTGATAATAATGAACAACACAATACTCACACAACAAAAATTAAGTAAAAATTACAATGCATTATTTTGATAATGCAATGCGCATATGTTTTTAATCTTTTAATTGTTTGTCATATGATCTATCATTGGTTTGCATTATCAAACACCTAATTCTCTATTATTGTCCTTGTTTGTAATTCATGCTTTGTTAACACCACTTGCCATAGTATGATGATTTAATTGTATGTGTTTTCTAAAGACTAATTGGTTCAAATTTCATATTTTCTTTTTGATTTTGCAAATTTCATTTGAAGAAGTACTTTTCCTTTCTTATTCTTCTCTGATTAGATGCACTATATCTGTGTGCAATTTTGTTAGTCTTTTACCTTTTGTATGCATACATTTTAAAAAGTTCATGTTTCCTCATTCATTTGCTTGATACTTTTCAGTGTATGCTTTAATAGAAGAATAGGCTGCTAGAATGGGGAAAGGGAAGACAAATACAAATTTCAGGTGTGACAAGTTAAAAAGTAATCATTGCTAACTTAGGGGAATTGAGACAATAAATTTTACCAAATGTAATTCATCATTGCCCTGTATACATAAAATAGAAAGTATGTGAAATAGTTAATATGACCATGAGAATGTTGATTTTGTTGTAAAAAATTTGCACAGGTGGCAATATGGTGGAATAATGTAGATTCATAATATTATCATGTTCTATTGTATTATTGGTTGACTAGAGTCAATAGTTCCCTATTATAATTTGCAGGCCTCTGCTGAAGCAGATGTATTTTGTTTTGTTGAGCTATTGACTAGGTTTCAACATAACTTTGTTCAATAACTTGACAATAGTGTTGTGAAAATCCGTTCAACCATTACAAGATTGTCCCACCTTTTGAGAGAACATGACGAAGAACTGTGTGGCATCATCTGGAATTTACTTATAAGGTAAGACAATTTTAGTATACATTCTATCTTCTCACATTTCCCTTTCTATTTAAATTTGAAAATATTTTGAGAGGATAAGCATTTTTTATTTTTTGTCTGGTTATACTGTTTTATGTTTCTCAACTAGTTAAGTTGTAGGTCTTTGACTAGTCATCATAATACTTTTCTAACATAGTTTCATTTATCTATTATTCATATTTTAATATTTTTTAATCAAAAAATGGGCATATGATGCATGTTTAAAAAAATGATTTTTACTAAACAAACATGTTTATTTCATAAGTGCTTATAAGGTCTTTCATGTAATTTTGAAATAAAAAGCGTCTTAGAAAATAGATTTTTTAAGATAGTTTTCTGAAAACTGTCTTAGGAAATATACTTTTTTAACATTATTTAAACAAAAAATCAAAGGTTCTAAGATGATTTCTTAAAAAATCAATGTAGAAATCGACCTTCTAAGACGGTTTAAAATCGTCGTGAAAAATAATGACTTTCGAAGACGACGATTTCAAAGACAATTCAAAATCGTCGTAAAAAGTGTCAAATAGTCGCCTTTGAAACATTTTTTGCAGTAGTGTTTGGATAAAATTTTTAGTAAGTAATTATAAAAAAATAAAAAAAATTAAATTTCTCCCATAAATTAAAATTGATTTTGCTTTCAACTTTTATAGAAGTTATATTTTCTAACTTTTCAAAAATTGAGGTACACAAACTTATAAAAATATCATTTTTTTATTTTTCTTTTTTCCACTAAATACTTATTGAGACATGTATCTATACAAACTCTATCATCTTAGCTAATTCCAATGGTGCAACCCAATTAGTATTGTTGCTTATTTGTTAAAATAGCTTGAGCAACCTGTTAGAGATTCTCTAAATTACTAAAGACACATGACCTTGCAAGATTATGGAGAAAAAGGATGACAAATTATCTCCAACTAGGCTTTGCCAACCTTTTTTTATTGAAAAATCTATTGGAGATGTGACCAACCAAAACCACCTCATGGTCATTTGATAATTTCAATTTAATGGGTTAGCTCTAGATTGATTAATCTTTTACCTAGTGAGAGGCCGAGAATAGATAATTGAAGGTTTTTTTTTCATTTAACTGCTCACATTTTTTTAAAGATACTTGTTCATATTTTCATTTTGCTCTTAATTAAGATCTTGTTAATCCTAATAAACCTAATTGAAGATATTTCCACAAAGAATTTATGAGTAATAAGTCATTTTTGAGGTTTATCTGACTCAAGGTTGAGAGATTCTATTACCTGGTCGCTAGTTTTTGAAAAATCACCTAAACTACCATTAAAGCATTCCCCATTTCACCTCCAAATCAATTGAATACAAACTCATCCACATGCTCAACAGTCCAAAAGACTAGCCCGGTTCGAAAGTCGCCTCCAACAACAATCACCTTCTCATTGTTAGTAGCGAATTTAAGATCCTAAGGCTTTGTTTGGGAGTTAGGAGGGGAAAGAAAGGAAATAGATTCAAGAGAAAGGAAGGGGAAGGAAAGGGAGGAAAATGAAGGAAGCTCCTTTCTCTTTGTGTGAGAGTTAAAAATATATTAAGAGAGAGAACTGGATAGGCTTTGGAGGAACAACAATTTTTAGGCTAAACACGATTGTTAATTAAGAAGATAGTAATTTTAGGCTAGGCTAGGATAGTAATTTTAGTTACTTTTCCTTCTAAAAATCCCCAAATAGGGGAAACAACAATTTTTAGGCTTTGGAGAAATTTAGAGGAGTTTTAAAAATCCTCAAATTCTTTTCCTCAAAAATTAAAACTTTAAAATAAGGAAATATTACTACCCAAACCTTTCCCTTCCTTCCCCTCTAAAATTCCTCTCCCAAACAAAACCTAAGTGAGAGGGATATTTTTTAAAAAAAAATAATAATAAATATTATCATGAAAGAAATAAAATATTAGAGACAATGACTTCAAATATACAAAATTACGAAGAAATAAAATATACATATTGAAGATAATTATTTGTAAATTTTTTAAAATGAGAGTATATATGCACCCTCTCAATTAAGTGTGATCCACCATGGACAATTATTCACCCATTTTTTTCTTGTTTTTTAATTTTCTTTTCTTTGTGATAAAGGAACAAATGTATTTTTATTCGGAGGAAAAACCATCCTTCCTTAAAAAGTACACACATTTTTTGGTAACTTTCTAAGTAGGCATGACAACGGGACGGGGCGGGGGCGGGTATTACATTCCCCGCCCTCGTCCTCGTCCCCGTCCCCATCCCCAAACCCACTCCCCGCCCCCGCCCCCATTCCTCGTCGGGTTTTAAAACTCATCCTCATCCCCGCCCCCACTGGGGATTGGATCCCCGCCCCGCCCTGCCCCCGCTATTTCACTAAAATTTAAAAAATAAAAAAATAAAATAATTTTTTTATTGAAAAATCGGATAAAAAAGTTAATTATGTAACAAAAAAATAATAATAACAAACTCACATTTAAAATACGAGATTATAATTTTAAAATTACAAAACAAAATCAATCAATTCAATTAAAAAAATTAGAAAATAATATATTTTTTTTATTTTTTATTTTTTAATATTATTTATTACGGGGCGGGGGTGGGGCGGGTATCAGTAACCTCATACTCGCCCCCGCCTCCGCTTTTGGCTAACGGGGAAAATCCGAACCCGAACCCGAAAAATTCGATTTTTTCCCATTAAAATCAGGACGGATTCGGATGGATACCCACGGGTTTGGTCCCGTTGCCATGCCTATTTCTAAGTCGAGTGGAGAAGTACAAAAAATCAACTTCAAAAAGTACACATTTTTTGAGTTCTTTATGATTTCTTGCATTTGAGCTAAATATTAAGTGAGTTCCTTAGAAGTGATATGACGCTATGAGGATAAAAAAAAAATACTGGAAAGAACCAAAAAAATTGATTAAGAAACCCAAGTGGATTTCTCATACTGGAAATGCTCTCAGTGGCGCGTGCACGAGCACGTGGCAGTGGAACAACAAATACCGTGAGTTAAGCAAGTGACGAAAAGTCGAAAACACAGTATGCGGTGAAATGCCACACACGCATAACACACCATACGAACCAATATTTGGCAAAATGCAAAGTGTGACACATAAGCAAAAACAACAAACAACTAATTAATTTAATAGAATTAAAATAATCACAAGGTTAGCCATTTTTTGTATTTGAATTATTTACTGATATTCCCGGCTGATTATTTTTAATTATTCCTAAATCATTTAACTAAAATATATTTTTAAATGCTTAGTTGTAATAATTTAAAAATCATAAATACTAATAGCTGCAAATTAGTGGAAATAGTGAGTTTATTTGAACTAGATTATAAAAAATAATTCGAATCTTAATGAGACCCTCTTCATATGATATCGGATCTTATAATTCATTTGAAGCAAACAAAATTCAATTACAAGGAATTAGATAAAACTAATTATAGGACTGTTTTTAAAACACCTATATTGGCATTAATTTTGTGGCGTTACCTAGTTATGTGATTTTAATGGGACACTCATTGAATTTCATCTCAAAATCATTTTTTATTTATTGCAAAAGATACTTCAAATCACTTTTATTAGAATCGGGCTTAAAATATGACTAATAATTAATTATTAAAATTTTAACCAAATAACTACAATTAAGACAATGATTAGGTTTGGTCAGATTAAATAAATGTATGATAAAAATATTTTTAAATTTCGTAAATAATTAGAATGTATGGATTTCGTTAAAATATATTTTTATATTATAAATTTGAATATATAATTTAGAATTTCAATTAGATAAGAATAATGCTACTAATACATTTTTAATACAATCTCTATGTTATTAATTGAAATTTATTAAAAAATAGTAAAAATTTACAGATCTCAAATTTTATTTAATGAGTACTCTCCATTCCAAATAATAACCTTTTAAGATTACGATACACCGATTAAAAAATATATAATTGATACAAATTTAGAAAAAAAATAACGTCAACTTTTTAAACTATTATTATCATACTAATATATTCTATGGCTATGTTTAATAAAATTAGTTAAAAAGTTAATTGTAAGTTAAAAAATTAATTTATTAAATTAGAAGTTTTAATAAATTTAATTGTTAAATAACTAAAAAATGTAAAATAGCAAAAAATAATAATACTATGATTTATTTTAAAAAATTAAAAAAGAAATTATAAAT
>PYAF01005488.1:170809-258546 GCA_007407185.1 Glycine tomentella
TTTTTATGTGTATTTAATTTTCGTAATCGTATATCCCTTGCAATTTATTATTTTTATTAAAATAATTGTATATTACAATTTAAATTATTTATTGTAAAATCAAAATATAATTTATATAATATAAATATTTATCTATTATGAATTTAATTATAATGTAATTTATATCTGGAACGATATTTATTTAATAGAAATTTTAATTACATATATCTAAATATTTATTTTTTACAATAGGAAAACGAAAATACTTATACAGGAATTATATGGAGCGTTTGTTTTACAAAATATTTTTTCATTTTTAGGAATATAATATTAGAATATCATTTATGGATATTTTTAAAAAAATATTTGGTTACATATTATGAAAAATATTTGTTAACATTATATAAAAAATAGTGATATTTGAGGAAGTAATTCCCCTTATTCCCATTTGAATATCTCATTTCATCCCTCCTCATCTAAATAAAAGTGTAAGAAAATATAATACAAATGAAACTTATTATATTTATGAAAATCAATCGTACCCGATAATAATTTAAAAAAAAAACTTGTAACAAACATGTAATATTTCCATGTTACATGGTTTGAGAATGAACTTTTGTTCCGTGACATAAATGCAGTCATTTTTTTTAGTAAACTGACATTTTCAACACTTTCAACGATTTTATAAATATTATTTTGATTATCAAATACTGTAATAATTTTGGTTAGACCTTTAAGCTTTATACATGTTTTAATGAAAAAACAGACATGTGTGAATGGTAACAGAATACAATAATAACTTTTATTAAAAAATTCTTAGGAGTAAAATCTAAAATAAAATATGCAAAGAAAAAAGATCTTCATCACTTACATGTCTTAAAAAAATATAACAAAAATATATTTATTATTATTATTATTATAAGCTAATAATTTATGTGAATTTACATATCATTTGTTTTTCATAATTTGATATGTTAACCTTATTTAAATTTAAATAACAATATTTAAGAAGAATAGAGGAAAAATATAATATAAATTGTATGATTAAGGAAGTAAGGATTATTAGATAAAAAAATATTTAAAGCTTTTTTTTACATTTTAAACTTTTTAATTAATTTTTTTGGATTATTATAGTCAAGTCATTGAACTTATTAGGTAGGAATATCTATTTATTTAATTGAAAGTTTTCAAATAATTTAAGAATAAGAAATAATTTTGTTGATCATAATGATCTTATCTACTAAAAAAAAGATTGGCTTTAATGAAAAATTTTAGTAGTTTAGAATTTAGAAAAAATAAAACAATTTAAAATTTTTCAATTAAATCTTTTATATTCGATGAAGTGCAAACATATATTTGAAAATGGTGAATGAGGAAAGGAAGTAGAAGTACTCCTGGAAGAAGAAAATAAGAGCAAAAAGATGAGATGAGCTTCTCCATAAGTAAAAATAAACTCTTCATTAATTAATTTGTAGAAGCTCACCAATGTAACTTTTCTAAAAGATGAGATGACATCTACAAATTAGCTAATGAAGAGCTTATTTTTACTTATGGAAAAATTCATTTCATTTTTTTCTCCTTACTTTTCTCTTCTAAAAATACTTCTAGAGAAGCTACCATCCAAACAAGCCCGATATCTAACTCTATCTATAAGCTCTCGGACTCTAAGGGTATATTTAAATACAAGTTAAAAATATTCTTTTAAAACTTCTTTACTAAAATTATAGACCTTAAACTCAGTATTGTAGAAGTGTTGATGATCTCCTAAAAAACCTACCCTTTCTTTTGACCGCTCTCTATCTCTAAACTCTAAAGCCTCACTCACTCTTGACGAGTTTTTCTTTTTTGTTACCACGCGCTCTCTCTCTCTCTCTCTCTCTCTTCCCAAATAACCCTTTTTTTCTTTCCCCTTCTATCGCTTCTTCTTCTCGGATACACGCACACCCCACTGAGAAGCACCAACCACCGAACAACAACAACAAGAACAGAAAAAAAATAGAAAAATAAACCCTAATTGCACACTCTTCAGGTCAGTGGCTCACTCTCTTTTTCTTTCTCTTACCCAACTAACTCCACTTTTGTAATTGTTGTTGTTCCTCGTACGGGGTTGATTTTGTAACGCGCGATGATGACGTGGATCTGCCTGTTTTTTTGCAGGGGAGATTGAGGAAGAAAATTTCGATTTTTTTCCTCTTTTATTTGGCGTTTTTTTTGTTGTTTCAAGAAAACTTTGATTTTGAGGAATTAAGGGTTGGGATTTATGTCCTTCAATCAATCAAAGTCCGATAAGAGCGACGCTGTGTACCGAAAATCCGGGCGACCCGGCAGCTTCAATCAGCAGCGCGGTCCCTCCGGCGGTGCGTACGGCAAGGGCGGCGGCGGCGGCACCGGGCCTTCTCCGTCGCTCTCCTCTAACCGGAGGTGAGTTTTTAGGGTTTGCAATTTCATCTTTTTTTTTTCTTCCTTTTTTCTCTCCTTTTTTTTCATTATCGTTGAACTATTGCGTGTTTTTATGAATAGTGGGAATACGGGATTGTGATTTTTATTTGACCTTTTTTTCTTGTGTGGTATTTATTGGATTGTGTTGTTTTCAGTGTTGGGGGGGGTGTGAATTTTGAAACTGGGTTTGTTTCGGGGTGACCTAGGGTTTATATGATTTGCGTTTGTTTTTTTAGCGATTCTTATTGATTCTTATTGTTGCTTGTGTTAGTTTTAACAAGAAGTCTAATAATAATGCACAAGGTGGGCAATCTAGGGTAAACCCTACTCCGGTGAATTCGACCGAATCTAATAGTACTTATGCAGCCCGGACTGTACCAAATGGTTCCCATGTACAGCCACATATTCATGGTAAGCTTGATGAAGATATATGTGTTTTTAAAAATTGGTTTTTGAGTGCATGGTTATGTTGTTGAGTGGAATTGTTTGCATTCCATTTTGCTGGAAAAAACGTGCAGATTCTATCTTTGTGTTTGAGACTTTCAGTGTTTTGGTAAAATTTGACAGTCTTTTATGGACACCATTCACCTATTTATGTTGTATAATATAGGAGGATCTGATGCACCAGTTACAAATGCAACTGCCAAGCCATCTGAATCGTTGGCTGCACAGAGGGGCACCAGAGCTGTTCCAAAAGCTCCTACTTCTCAACCTCCCGCCATGAGTTCTGATCCAGCAGCTCCTACAACCCCTTCTAAGGGTATGTCACTCTTCTAGGTTTTTTATGCTGTCCATAAAGTGCAGAATAAGTTCTATGATTTCTGAAGTGTAGTTTGTGGTCATAGTTGAGTGACATGTTATGAAATAACTTTTTATCCATTACATCTGACCTGTGAGAGTGATCTGTATGTTGTTTTATGCCCCAGCAGATGCATCTAAGGCATTCCCTTTCCAATTTGGATCTATTAGTCCTGGCTTTATGAATGGGATGGCAGTAAGTTTCGTATCTGCTAATTTCTTACCGTCCACATGAAGTTATTTTTTGTGCATTACATAATGCCTGGAATTACGGGGGTTAATCATGTTTTGTTATTACTTGCAGATTCCTGCTCGCACAAGCTCAGCTCCTCCTAATATAGATGAGCAGAGGCGTGATCAAGTATGCAGTTTATTCTCTGCTCCTTCCCCCTCCTTGTTATATGTACAACAATATAGATATAGATTTACTGTCACTGCCTAATACTTTAGAAGGAAAGAGGGTGTAATTGGTGATCACTGATTTCAACTCCTCTATTGTCTTGGAAAGTTCATTAGGATTTCTTTTGCAAAATATAGAATCTGACAACGGGCCATGGGGTGCATCTATGTTTTTGTACTCAGTCTATTGAATTTGTCTTCTTCACTTCTTTACATACTAATTCCAGTATTTGTTTGGTGTCTAATTTCATCAGGCTCGACATGATTCTTTTAGACCCGCACCCTCAATGCCAACACCTCCTGTTCCAAAGCAGCAGGCAGTGAAGAAGGATACAGGTGTTGCTGACCAATCTAACGCTGGGGAGATTTATACTGGGACTAGGGCAAAAAAGGATACTCAAGTGTCACCATTACCCCCAGCAAGCCAGATGCAGAAGCCTTCTGTCATTTCTTTATCTGGAATGTCAATGCCAATTTCATATCACCAGTCACAGGCATCTGTACACTTTGGTGGTCCTAATCCACAAATTCAGTCTCAAGGTATGGCATCAGCACCTCTTCAGATGCCATTACCAATGCCTTTACCGATTGGAAGTGCTGCACAAGTGCAACAACAGGTTTTTGTTCCAGGCCTTCAACCTCATCCTATCCATCCTCAGGGAATCATGCATCAGGGCCAAAGCATGGGTTTCAATCCTCAAATTGGCCCTCAGTTGCCCCATCAGTTAGGCAACATGGGTATTGGAATTAGCCCACAATATCCACCACAGCAAGGAGGAAAATTTGCTGCTCCTCGTAAAACTACTACTGTCAAGATAACTCACCCTGAGACACATGAAGAGCTAAGACTTGATAAAAGGACAGATGCATATTCAGATGGTGGGTCATCTGGTGCAAGGCCTCATTCTGGCATGCCTTCTCAATCTCAGCCTGCCCAGCAATTCGCAGCTTCCCATCCTATTAATTACTATCCATCCAGTTCCTACAGTACCAATCCTCTCTTTTATCCAACTCCCAGTTCTCTTCCATTAACAAGTAGCCAGATAACTCCTAACTCTCAGCCACCCAGATTTAGTTATGCAGTGAACCATGGTCCGCAAAATGTAAGTTTTGTAAGTTCATCATCTCATAGTTCCCTGCCTGTTAATAAAGCTGGCGCTTCTATTCCTGGCAATGCTGAACCGCCTAATCCAGAATTTTCCCGGGATGTACATAATACATTCTTGTCAGCTCCTTCAGGAGTAACTTCTGTGTCTATTAAGCCAAGCGGTGGATCTGGTGTTGTGGACTCATCATTTTCCAATTCCAGTACTCAAAAGAGTGGATCTCCTAGCTCTTCATTAACATCTGGTGATGCTTTCTCTTCTGTGCCACTAAAAGGGTCTGAAACAACTGAAATCTCTTCACAACAGTCTAAGGTGTCCAGTGATTCATCAGTTTTGAGCTCATTGCCAAATCTGTCTGCTGCATCTACTGTGAAGCCTACATCGGCTTCCTTGTTACTTCCTACATCTGCTGTGAGTGAAGAGTCTGTTTCAGTTCTGCCTAATAATGAAGGCAAAAAGAAGGAATCTCTTAGTAGGTCAAATTCTTTGAAGGATAACCAGAAGAAAATACACAAGAAAGGCCAATCACAGCATCAGGTACGTAAGTCAATATTTGTCAAATCTTCTTTTTCCAAATTTGATTTTGGCTTGCTTCAATTACTGTGAAAATTCTTTTACTATTTTTTCTCACAGGTTGCTGTGCAATCTCCTTCTGATTCTAATGTGCCTTCCCAAGCTGTTGATGGTGATATCCCTGATGGTGAAGTTTCTGAAACTGTAGGAACTAAAACAAACCATTCTGTGGCAATTACCAGTGAAAATCTCTCTGCTGCAGCTTCAGACATGTTATCAGCTACCAGTGAGAGCATAACTTCTGCTGTTGAAACGAAAACTAATGATTCTACACAAGTTTCTGCTTGTGCTTCAGCTGAAGGACCTGTTACACAAGTGGTGGATAATTTGAACAATCATAAGAATGCTGAGATAGATGAATTGTCACAACAGGATAAACCGTTACAGCCTGATATTTTGGAAATGGTTGGTAAAACAGAAAATTTGTCCCTTCAAGGAAGTAAACAAAGTGTTAGTGATGGTGGAACAGAATTAAAACAACCCAAGCAAGGTGCTGCAAAATTAAGCACCGAGGTTGTAACCTTGAGTACCGTGCAGCAAGGGCAGGATGAGTCTACCAGTTGTAGTGCAGAATGTGACAGGATGGCTGATGATAAGGGCATATCTATCTCTACCACATTGGATTCCAAAGATGTTTGTTTAAATAGAAATGATAGTGTAGTTAGTAATGAAGCCGTTTCTTCAAATTCTGGCACATCAGATCAGCAGTCTGCTGATCTCTTAGAAGCAACTTCAAAACAGTGCAAGGATGATAGTGCAGAGAATGCTGGCTGTGGTTCAGTGTCTCTTCCAGCATCAGGTACCAAGGACAAACCAATTTCAGAGCCTAGTAAGGTGAAACCTACATCAAAGGGGAAAAAGAAACTAAAAGAGATTCTTCAGAAGGCCGATGCTGCTGGGTCAACATCTGATCTTTATAATGCATACAAGGGACCTGAGGAAAAGAAAGAAACTGTTTTAAGTTCAGAGAAAACAGAAAGTGGTTCTACTTCTGAAAATTTAGAGCAATTGCCAACTGATACTGCTCAGCCAGATGCTGTAGCAAGTGAGCAATCTAAGCAGAGTAAAGCTGAACTTGATGATTGGGAGGATGCTGCTGACATGTCTACACCAAAACTAGAAGTTTCAGATGAAACCGAACAGCTTAGTGATGGAAGTGCAATTACTGCCAAAAAGTACTCTCGAGATTTCCTTTTGAAATTTGCAGAGCAGTGCACTGATCTTCCTGGAGGGTTTGAAATCACGGCAGACATAGCTGAGGTTTTGATGGGTGCTAATGTTAGTTCTCATGTAATTGAACGTGATTTACATTCTTCTACTGGAAGAATTATTGATAGGTCAGGTGGGATGTCTCGTCGTGGGAGTGGTGTTATTGAGGAAGATAAATGGAATAAAGTTTCTAATGCATTTCATTCCGGTATGCGTTTGGATGGTGTTGGAGGTAATGCAGGATTTCGACCTGGCCAAGGAGGCAATTTTGGTGTTTTAAGGAATCCACGCACACAGACACCTCTGCAGTATGCTGGAGGGATTCTTTCTGGTCCAATGCAATCCATGGTAAATCAGGGAGGAATGCAAAGAAATAGCCCTGATGGAGAAAGGTGGCAGCGTACTAATAATAGCTTCCAGCATAGGGGTTTAATTCCATCTCCGTCTACTCCTCAAACTCCTTTACAGATGATGCACAAAGCTGAGAAGAAGTATGAGGTGGGTAAAGTGACAGATGAGGAACAGGCAAAGCAGAGGCAATTGAAGGGTATATTAAACAAGTTAACTCCTCAGAATTTTGAGAAGCTTTTTGATCAGGTTAGAGCTGTTAATATTGACAATGTTGTCACTCTCAATGGTGTCATCTCGCAAATCTTTGAGAAGGCCTTGATGGAGCCTACCTTCTGTGAAATGTATGCCAATTTCTGTTTTCATCTGGCAGCTGCGTTACCTGATCTCAGTCAAGACAATGAAAAGATAACTTTCAAGAGATTATTGTTAAACAAGTGCCAGGAAGAATTTGAGAGGGGTGAAAGAGAGCAAGAAGAAGCTAATAAGGCTGATGAGGGTGAGGTCAAGTTGTCTAATGAGGAAAGAGAAGAAAAACGAACCAAGGCAAGAAGACGTATGTTGGGGAATATCAGATTGATTGGAGAACTATATAAGAAGAAAATGTTGACAGAAAGGATAATGCATGAATGTATCAAGAAGTTATTGGGTCAGTATCAGGATCCTGATGAAGAAGATATTGAAGCTTTGTGCAAGCTGATGAGTACTATTGGGGAGATGATTGACCATCCCAAAGCCAAGGATTATATGGATGCATATTTTGAAATGATGAGATCATTATCAAACAACATGAATTTATCTTCTAGGGTGAGGTTCATGTTGAAGGATGTCATTGATTTGAGAAAGAATAAATGGCAACAAAGAAGAAAAGTTGAAGGTCCGAAGAAGATTGAGGAGGTGCACAGAGATGCTTCTCAAGAGAGGCTGGCCCAAGCTAGTAGGCTGGGTCGTGGTCCAGGCAACAATCCACCTAGAAGAATCCCTATGGATTTTGGTCCAAGAGGGTCATCTATGTTATCTCCTAATGCTCAAATGGGTGGACTGCGTGGATTGCCTACTCAAGTTCGCGGGTATGGTTCTCAGGATGCTCGCATGGAAGACAGGCAAACTTATGAGGCTAGGACATTGTCAGTTCCCTTGCCTCAAAGACCTTTGGGTGATGAATCAATAACCTTGGGACCAATGGGTGGCCTTGCCAGAGGAATGTCCATTAGAGGTCCACCAGCAGTTTCAAGTTCAACTGGTCTTAATGGTTATAATAATTTGTCAGAGCGCACTTCATACAGCTCTAGGGAGGACCCTGCATCAAGATATACTCCAGATAGATTTGCTGGTTCGACTGCTTACGATCAATCTATTGTTCAAGATCGGAATATGAATTATGGCAACAGGGACTTGAGAAATGCAAATAGGATTCTTGATAAACCTGTTGTAGCTTCACCTCCTGCCCGAACACAAGGGACAGCAGCCTCCCAGAGTATTTCTCCAGAGCGACTGCAGGACATGTCCATGGCAGCAATCAGAGAATACTATAGGTACTGCTTTCTCTTCATGAGGATTTTATCCCCTTTGTTTCAAGTTGTTAGGCCAATTGCACTTTTTCTTTGTGAAAAATGATTTATAGTTTCATATGTATCCAATTTTTTTTTTAAAAAAACCCCAAATTTACTGAATTTCTTCAAATTCTTTATTGGCAAATTCTTTGTTTGTTCTCACTTGAAAACACCATGTTTCACTAAGACGTTATTACTGAGGTAAAGGATTTTATTCTCTTGGTTCATATTGTGTCTTGCATTGTTCTGTTTCAGTAAACGTATTGCTTTCAAAGCATATTAGAATACTGATCCTATAAGGGTTAGAATTGTGATATTTATATTATTTGTAAACAATGAAATGATATGCTGGAGTTCAATGTACAGGATACTGTGGGTTCTGGCATTAGTAAATGTGAAGGAAATATGTATATAGTACGGATGTGATGTATACACCCATTTTTAATAGCTATATAAACATAAACATAAAATTACAAGTGGATGAGTATGAGTTGGGTATAAATTAACATTTGAAGTTAATATTGGAAGTAATGTATTCTAGTTGAGAAAAAGAGGGCCTAACATGGATGAGAGGTAATCTTGTTTGTTAAATGTTGTGTCATCTTATTTTCTTCATTTAGATCTGTCAGTTGATTCAGCTGCTTATTTTCTTCCTCAAGCTCGAGTTCCTCAAAGCTGTCTTTCCTGTATAGATTAGTGTGTTTTTGTTTGGACTCTTGCTAGGCATATGGGTGTGTGGTATGTGTTGCTTTTGAATTTTCTATCATACCGTTTCACTCAACTCTTACTTTTATGATTGTATGTGATTACTTTTAATGGTTGCAGACATGCAGTACGCGTTTAACTGGCTTCTCTGTTTACTGTTTTACACTTATTTGATTTGTTTCCCATTGTTTGGCCTTATTATTATTTCTATAAAACCCTATAATTTGATTAAAAAAAATGGTATGTGAAGATCTTAACATCCCTTCATTACTTTTTAAATCCGCATGGTTCAAAGTGATGACCAAACCATGGGGTTTACTTTTCATTCCTAAAACTAAATAATCTTTTTATGGTTTTGAACCATGGCTTTTATGATTGTACATGATTACGTTTTTATGGCTGCAGACTTGTAGTGTGTTAAACTGGCTTCTGTTTCCTGTTTTAGGAAAATTTCTGATTATTTTATTTATTTCTCACTGTTTGTCCTGGTTATTTTTTCCAACCCTATGATTTGATAAAAAATGGCATGTTAAGAGCTTGTCACTTCATTACCTTTTTATCCACATGGTGCAAAGTGAAGGCCAAACCATGGGATTTACTTTTGTTTCTCCCTGCTGTTATTTCTGTTCCTTTGAGGATTCCTACTGTATTTGTTGCTGTTGCTTCCGTCACTTTAAATTGTTATTTTGCTGCAACATCCTGTAAATGTTGAAAATGTTTCACAATATAGTTATTAGAATTTTATTGAAATTGTTATTCAAACCATGAGATTTAATGTTTAAGCTTGTAAGCATAGTTATTAGAATCATACGATTCACAATATGAATCCTATGATTCCGCCATCTATAGATCCGTATCACAAGCTGAATTTCAAATGCTGTATATTACAATACATGAATGAATCTGTGCAATTTTGTATCATCGATATGAATCGCACGGTTCAGTGATCTGTTGTTTTTTCCTCTTTTTTTACCTAACCCTATTCTCATAAAAAAGTTGTTAAATGAAAAGAAATTGATGGATCATTTCTGAATTTATCCTATTTGATTATTCACTACTTTATCCCCCACTTATTCAATTTCAATGCTTGCACTCTATTTGGCTATTCCATTAGAGTCTAAAATAAAGGCTTAGATATAACTAATAATTTGTTTTTATAGAAGTTATGGTTAATTTATTTTATTTCTATTTAAATTATTACATTGAATTGAACACTAGACATAAATTATATGATATATTTGAAGTAATTTTTGAGTCTTACGATTCAATACAAAGTATGATTCATGATTCAAAAATTAGCTGGGCAATTCACGATTTGAATCTCTATTTGATAACCTTACTTTTTAAGAAGTCACAAAGAGAGTTGATTTCTAATTTTTGTAGTGTTACCGTGATGGTATTTTTTCAAGTTATTTTGTCTTGTTGCATAGTCTTCTGACAGTTGGTTATTCAATCCAGTGCTAGAGATGTGAATGAAGTTGTTCTATGCATCAAAGATCTGAACTCCCCAGGCTTTCATCCTTCCATGGTTTCTCTCTGGGTCACAGACTCATTCGAGAGAAAGGACAACGAGAGAGATCTTTTGGCCCAGCTGCTTGTCAAGCTTGTGAAATCTCAGGATGGACCCTTGGGTCAAGCCCAGCTCATCAAAGGGTGAGATTTATTTGATAGTATGATGACTAATTGTAAGAATCTATCATTCCGAAAATCAAAAAAATAAATTGTTTACTCATGCCTTTTTTTTCTTCATCTTGGCTAGGTTTGAATCTGTTCTCGGTACTTTGGAAGATGCGGTTAATGATGCCCCCAAAGCACCAGAGTTTCTTGGCCGTGTTTTTGCCAAAGCTATAACAGAGCATGTAGTCTCTTTGAAAGAGATTGGGCGGTTAATACATCAGGGTGGAGGGGAATCGGGGAGCCTCTTAGAAGCTGGACTTGCAGCTGATGTTCTTGGAAGCACTTTGGAGGCAATAAAAATGGAGAAGGGTGATGCTGTTTTGAGTGAGATCTGCACGAGCTCCAACTTGCGGTTGGAGACCTTCCGGCCGCCGGAACCTCTTACATCAAGGAAGTTAGAGAAATTTATTTAGGGGGTAGAGATGCTCATAGAGGAAAATATTTATTCATGTCTAGTGCTACTAGTAGGGGATACTCAAATTTGCAGAAATGGTTTTCTCCATAGTGGAGTGGGTGGGGGAGATTTTTATGTTCGGATTTCTGTCTAAAATATTATTTCTGCCATATCTTCACTGCAATTATAAAAGGTTCCGTTAAGCGTCTGAAAATTTTAGGCTGAGTTATATATCATGTCTGTCATGAGGGGTTTACTTTTTCAGCAGTCTTGTATCATTCAAAGTTCAAACTGCCCATGAAAATATACTGGCATATTGATCTGCATCATGTTAATGTGTATAGGCTCCTCTAGTTTTAGTCAAAAAATGTGTTGTAAATGGGACATGCAAATCAACATAACTCCACATACTAAATTGTTTTAAAATATACTAGCTGACGATGCTTTTCTTCTTCTTAGTGTTCACTAGTTTTCGGTGAAGGGAGTATGTATGAGTATGCTCTGTGTTAACCAAATTAGAAAAATGGTTTTGTTTACTATATAATCACCCAATTTCAAATATATATTCAAACATTAATAGATACTTTTCATGTCCTATATATTTTTAAAAAATATGTTAGAGGGGCACATGCTTGTTCATAGGCTTAAGTTTAATCACTCCTTTGATTTCTATACTTGCATGATATATATGTACGTTTTAGTTTCTACATTTATGAATGACTCGTTTTGGTTTTAACAAGTGTACTTTTTAATCCGTTTTAGTTTCTACTTTCAAAATTGTAAAGACTAAAAACAAATTAAAAAAAGTATGTATAAGGGTTAAAACAAGTTGAACAGTGTATATATATGGGGACTAAAACCGTAAAATTAGTACTTTTTAAGTGTTAGGACTAAAACATATAGATAATGCATGTATAAAAATTAAATGAGTAATTAAACCAAATATTTAATATCTAGATTTTTGATCTGTTATTTAATATCTAGATTGAAATTAAAGATTTTGCTAACTAATACAGTATCCCTTAGGAATAAATAAATATCTGTTATTCTGAAATGTGTGAATGATAAATACGAACATTATTCTAGAAGTATAAATGGTGTGATATAACTGATAAATATTTTTTTTTCTTGGAAGAAAATATTTTTATAACCGAAAGTTATAAAATTAACTCTCGAAACATAAAAATTATTAAAGTAGGTTTTGTCTCTTAAAGTTTTCAATATGTACAAATAATTAAATTTCTATAAAAATGTTTAAGGAACTCATTCATGTAAGTAATGTGTATTTATATTTACTTTTAGATTTAAATATTTGTATTTAGATTTAAATTAAGATGAAATATGTTATGCATTTAGTGTAAAATAAATTTGTATTATTTTTAGTTATAAATTATTATATATGATAAACTTGTTGAATTATTTAAAAAAATATTCTTAATATTTTTGATCAATTGATATTGATAGTGTAACTTTTATACTGCTAATGCATAATGCCATAATCATTGCTTTTTTTTGTTGAAAGTAAAATATTCTCGTAGAATCGAAAGCCATGACTATAACTCTCAAGACGTATAAATCACTTACGTAAATTTTGCTTAAAAAATCCAACTAATCTATCAATTATATTGAATCTTTCTAATATAACCATTTTTATACTAATGATGTTTTTATTAATAATTTAGTTCCTTTCTTTGTTTTTTTTTTTTTCCTTTTCAAATTAAATAACCTTGTAATAATTTTTTTATTCTATTTCTTTGGACCAAACAACCTATACTTTTATTATATTTCTTATATATTTCTCAATTTTTTTTACTTATCATTTTCAATCAGTTTCTTTTTCTTCCTTTTTTTTTTTGTTGATAAAATTCACTCTATTTTCTTCTTGTCTCCCAAAAACAGTGTAAATGTATCCCGTGCTTATCACGCACGCTTGTGCAAACTTTTTGGAAATCTGATTCGAGAAAAATCCAATCCAATATTGTGAACTAGAAAACAGTGATGGCGTCGAAAGCTCCAACAGCTCCATATCCCAGTGCTGCCAGAATCTCTGATTCTCAGTGTTTTCCGCAATACACCGCTTCTCTCAAATGTCAGATACTCACTCTTGTTCCTCTCCTCCTTCATCCCTTACAATTTTCTTTTTTTTCCTTTTTCCTTTTTACTTTTTGAATTGAATGCATAGGCTACGTTTTCTGATGACTGATTATGAAATGGCCCAAGAAAGTTTTAACCTTCACAGATATGCGGGTATTTTAACCTTAAGGTTAACGTAATGGTGTAAGTTCTCGTTGTGTTTTCATGACTGAGAATAATTTATTTAGTGAGAGAATAACTCGTGTTCAGTTTTTACCGTATACAAAATTCTCTTGAGCCAGTAAGCGGGATTAGGTTTTGATCCAGTATGTTGGGAGACACCCGTGGTGACTTACCTAGGACAAAAAAAATATGGGTATTTTCCATACCTAAGAAATATCTTATATTTTTTTATAATAATTTTGGTATTACCGTTTTGCAACTGTGTATAATTAAGTGATTTCTATTGGGGATTAGCTGATTGTGTCAAGTGGGAATCAATCAGTTATCTTTTCAAAGATGAAATAAGAAAGAAAAAAGATGTAAAAGAAAATGGAAGGACTTGTGGGCTTATGGCTTCTGACTAAGAACATTTAGTTTAGTTGACATTCGTGGATGAAATGAAAAAAATTAAATATTTTGGAAAATAATCTTGACCTTCATCAACATACATTTATGATCCTTTAACTAATTGCTCTGTGTGATGTGATGGTCTTGTTCGCTCTCGAGGCTTCATTTTTACCATGCTAAATATATTTAGTATGCATACCAGTGTATCCCTTTTTGTCTTATATAACTATTGTTTTGTTGATATAACATTATTCAAGATCAAAGCTTTTGGGTCTTCCTAATTTATTAGGTTGTCTTGTTAAACTTTCATATCATACTGTTTATTTGAACGAGTGCCATCTTTTGATTGATGGTTGAATTAATTATAAATGTGGAGTGAATGTTGGACCAGGGCAACTGTTGTTGGTATACTCAAGTTTGATAGTTCATAGTTATATGATTATGTTTCACATTTCCTCTATGGGATCATGACTAATGTCTTTAAATGTTTGATAATTCTATGCCACTGCTTGGGAAGTAAGAGAAAGCCCGGTAACTAATGACTGACCTTGGGCTATTCAGCCAATTATTAGTGTATCTTACATTGTTTTTTAAACGTTTCCAGGTTTAGAAGAATTTAATTCTGATAAGAGTAAATGTCAAGAACATTTTGATGTTTACAAGGAGTGCAAGAAAAAAGAGGTACTGGAAATTTGAGCACCTTTGTTTAATGTTTTGCATTGCATATTTTGAAAGTGGCGGCATGGATCCTAGGACTAGGAGGATTAAGTGTTTCAAATGAAGCATCAAGCATGTATCTCTGCCTGAAATGTGATGCTGATATACAAAAAGAGAAGTTTGTCATGTGGGCTGATCATTTTGGTTGTATGTGAATTATGTCTGCATAGCATTGTTCAGTTCTTAAGCATAACTGCTACTTCCTTTGTCCATGTTCTCTCTTTCACCACACTTCCTTGGGAATGTTTACTGGGAAGCCATAAATATTTGTAGGTTGCCTTAAAAACACGGAAAAAAGTTTTCATGGTAATTTAAGCTTTTGAGCAAACTGCTGAGCTAGGCAAGGCTCCATCAATCAATCTTTACCTCAGATGGGCAATTAGCTGAGCTATATCAGATCTAGTGGCATTTTCTATATATAAAATACAAAAAGAGGTTTTGAAAACATCATGTTGCTCTACATTTTGATTATAAAATCTCATTTTATACCAAATCTCTTATTATTTGAATCAAAATAACCTTCATCTAGGTGTGCAAAATTTTACGATCTGTGTTATCTGGTTGGGTTGCGTATTTATTGTTTTTTTACTGATCCCTTGTTTTAATGTGATTGTTCAAACCAGTTGTACCATGGAAAGAAATAAATAGGCGCTTGTTTACTATGATTAAGCTTTGGCGGGTAATAGATTGTAACATGGTGTTTAGGGAACTTGGTGTCTGAAGATAATGCATTGGCTGTTAAATATGTTGTTTACTTTAGATTGTACTTCTCTATCATACTATGTAATCTGTAAAAAACATGATTTCAATCAGAATGAGCTGGAAATTTCTCTCTTAAGATTATACTTCTTTTAAACCACACCTTGTAGGGATCTGTAGTAAACATGATTGATCAAAATGAGAAGGAAATTTATCTCTTAAGGTTGTGCTTCTGTTAAACCATGTCTTCTAGAGTTTGGAAAGCTGTAGTAAACGTGATTTCGATCAGAATGATAAGGAAATTTATCTTTTTTGGTTATGCTTCCTTTAAACAACTTGTCATGTAGGGTATGGATATCTAGATGTACCTCTAATTGCATCTTCTACTCCATTGAACAAACAATGCACCCAGCACTGGTGTAAAATCCCTCTAGTGACTGAACAGTTGAGCATATCCTTTGCTACCTTTCTGACTGTTTGTCAACCTATGGTATCATTTAATAGACAGGTTAGAACATGACGGAATATATATAGGGTTAAAAAAGTAACATTTTGGTTCCACTAAAAAGAGGGTGAGCCTTGGCTTAATGGTAAAGTTGTTTTTCTTGTGGCCAAGGTCACAGACTCATGTTCAAATCCTAGAAAAAGCTTCTCTACTTGTTTGGGTTAAGGATGCATACATCTACCCTCCCCAGACCCCATTTGTTGGGAGCCTCATGCATTGGGTTTGCCCTTTTGGTCCCACTAAAAAGATGGAATCAAAAAGTACAGAATAGAACATCTGTTTTGTCTGCATGCCAAATACTACCCAAATTTTCCTATTTATCTTGTGTACTCCCCCATCTATTCTAAGGTATTCACTACACATATACACTCTGTACTGGCTAGAGCACCAATATTGCTCTCCCTTTCCAAAGCATGTTGTCATAATAAGTAATTTTGACACCCTTGACCATTGAAGTCATTGGGTAACTCAACAAATATTGTTTTTAAAATTATTTTATGTTGTTTTACCGATTGCTTGATAATGCTGCTTGAAATGTTTTGACTGCTAGCTAATATGGTTTTACAAGTTTTGATGATTATTTTCCCTTATATAATATAAACATAGACAGCCTATATTTTTCTGGGAGCATCCTTTTAATATCCAGGCTAGTTGAGTAATTCCTTCTCCTTGTTTTAACAGAGGGAAGCACGATTGGAACGAAATAAAAGCCGGTCTTTATTCTCGTGAAATCTTAGCCGGGAGTTTTACTCATCGTATCATAGCAAACTAAGTTAAGAGTTCACCAGGATCACTGGTTCATCTATCATAGCACTGAGGTTATGAAGTTTTCTGAAGCTGTAACAAGACGACTTTCCAATAAATGTGTTCAATGCTATTCTACACTTTGTTCCTTTTTGTCTCAATAAATATTTGTAGGTTCCTTTTCCTTTCCTTTTTGGTACTGCAGTTGTTCTACAGGGCCACTACAGCAAGATGCATTTAAGTGTGTCAACTCATTTGTTACGTTTAGTAAGAAAACATAATTAAATTATTGAGTACCAATGTTATTAATGGTGGTTGGCAACAAGCCAACAATGGACTATGGCAGAAACATGGTAGATATGAAAAAACTTAGGTGCAATATATGGTATTGCCTGTGACTCAGTAACATCTGTACTCTAGGGAATGCTGAATTGTCTTGAGTCTTGCAAATTGCGAAAACAGATGTGAACTTTGTGGGCTGCTTGATGTTGCTTTAGAGAACAATGCATCATCTTACATGGAGCAACATCTATGGGCTTGTAGATTGACACATCAATTATTTGATACTGAAAGCTACTAATAAAGCATCTACTCATGTGAAGGTTCATTATACATCATTAACAACAATAATCTTGTTCCACTAGGTGGGTTACAGGAATCACACAACACTATCGGACATTTGGACTCAATTAAAAACCATGAGATCCCTTTTTTATTTCTTTTAATGTCCTTTTTGCTTCCATCTATCCCCCTTTTCATAGGGATAAAATCCATACGATTTATTTTTGTCACCTGTAATCTCAATTAAGGTGACCTGATTCTAAATTTATAACCCTGTAAGTTAATTTGTGGTTATATAATAGTTAGGGAAGAGAAGTGCATTAAATTTGTGTCATATCCATTAAAAGTATCGATAGAATAACATAACATTCAATTAGAGACTCTGAATTCAAACTATTAGGGTCAGCCTAATGGTGCAAGATTAGGATAAATGTATCAACAAACTATTAGGGTCAGCCTAATGGTGGAAGATTAGGATAAATGTATCAACAATCATAGTACTTTTAATCCAAGTTAATCGGGGTCCGTAGTAGATGAATCAATGATAGATCGGAAATAAGACAAAAAAGAAAAAGGGAGAGGGAAAGAAAAAGTGAAAATAAGATAAAATAAAAAAGAGGTGAAAGGAGGAGAAAAAAAATGAAGAGGCAAATAAATATTAAAAAAAAAGAGAATGATTAGGATAAATGCATGCAGGCTTAAAATTGGTCCTCATTACTATCATTGTATACATTTTTTGAGATACTAAATTCATTTAAAATTTAGGTTATCAAATTATTTTTGAGATAATAAATGTCTTAGATTTGGGTTATTTTTTGTTTTTGGCTTCCCAAATTTAAACTTTTTTAGTTTTCCAATTTTAAAAATGCCTTTTTTGTCCCTCGTAACTGATTTTTTATTGTTTGAATTCACAAATTTGTAGTGATTTTTTTTCATAGGATGGATTAAAAAATATATTTTTTTCTTAACAAATTTTGAGGGAAAAAAATAAAATTTAAGGAACAAAAATATATTCAAACTCTTTTATTAGTTTTTTTTACATCTTTTACGCGGCGCGTGGTTTCAACGCAAAACCAAACATATACAAAGTTGTTAAAGTAAACCAATTAGGTTCACCCCATGCTGCTCAAAAGATTAGTATGCATAACCCAACTCACTATTTGTCAAGTCAAGAAATAGCCAACCTATCTCCATCCACCACGGGATGCTGCATTGAATGAGTTGGTTTATCTTAAATAAAAAAAAATTAAAATTAAATTTTTAAAAAAAAATCATACATTATTCCAATTTTTTTGGGACAAAATATTAAAATAATTAGACATAGACATTCAATAAAGTTTTAAACTAATGTTGCAGCATTTGGAATTGTAGAGTGTAATTACCAAATAATTAAGGGTGACATATTATGTATTTATAATTTGTCTATTTTTAGCATTTAAGTAAGATTTAATCGTATCAACTTTCATTATTTAATAAATATTACCACTTATTTTTTCTTTTCATGAATTTTACCATGCAAATGTTGATCCGGTCCGGGTTGGCGGGTTGACGGGTGGATCGAAACCCGGCCGAGTCGTGCGGGTTGGGATGGACTGCTTGCATGGACGATCTGATCACTAATCCGACCCGGTCCGGTCCCCGGATCACGCTCGAACTGGCCGGATCGGTCTGGGTTTGAAAACATTGATATATAAAAAGGTTGGTTGATTTATAATAATCCAATCTCGATGAAACT
Organism: Glycine tomentella; assembly: GCA_007407185.1. Lineage (NCBI taxonomy): Eukaryota > Viridiplantae > Streptophyta > Magnoliopsida > Fabales > Fabaceae > Glycine > Glycine tomentella. The sequence continues at coordinate 189,594 of PYAF01005488.1, forward strand.
TGTGATGAGTCAGGATAGTTTTTCATGTCATAACTCACTTTAACTACTCTACAAACGCTAAAAAAAGTGGTGAGAGTTTATTAACTTTGGTCAAACTTATTTTGCAAAACTTTCAATATTTAGTTATTGTTAAGTAAAATTGATTTTGCCTCAAATCCTCATTTTGATTAGAACTTAAAAATGATAAAAACAGCTTGTGTTATGTTGGAATTTTACAATAAAACTAATTTTACAAAATTAATTTCATTTCATTCAAAATTAATTTTGGAAACATGCCTCTAATAAACACACACTTAAACTGTTACGGGTCAGATAACTAATTAACGGGTAGGGTTGTTGGGTCAAGAAAAAGAACATTTTCCCGGGTCGTACCCGATGCAGTTGGATCCGAAGTTTTATATAGAGACACACATCAGAGCCAGAGAAGCGGAAGCGGAAGAAGAAGAAGAAGATGGAGCAGAAAAATTGGAACCTTCTTGATGAAGCTTTAGGGCTTCACAACAACAATGCGAAGCCATGGCCTCTGTGTGGTCGCTTCGTGCTTGTGGAAGATTGTGTTGACACAAGCGCCGCTTTCGTTCTTCACCAAATCCTCAAACGCTCCTTCTCCTCTCACCCTTCTTCCGCCGTCGTCTTCCTCGCTTTCTCTCATCCTTTTTCCCACTATGATCGCGTCCTCAGAAAGCTTGTAACTTTCCTTCTCTCTCTATATAAACATTTTATTCATAGTATGTATGTGTGTGTATTGGTTCTGTTATTTATGTTCTAATATTTTTTTAATCGGCAAATGTTAGTTGTTAATTGATAGTCTTTTTGCTAGCAGAAGGATTGAACCCACGTTCCCGTGCCTTTTTACATTTGATGTCTTTGCTTCTATTAATTAATGTTGTTTTTAATGACAACAGTACCATAGGAAATATGATAGTGTCCCATTGCCTTTTCTTTGTTTCATTGCATGCTAGTCAATTGTTTGTCAGATTGTTCTGTTTGTATTCTGTTACGATGTTTGACAATCTTCATGTGTACCTGTGATAGGGTTGCAACTTAGCTGCTCTAAGAGATAATGGACGATTATTTTTCCTTGACATGCTTATGTTGCAGTGTCCAGGTGAGAAACTCAGGTATTGGTGGTATTTGGTTCTTTTTTATTTTCTTGACACTTTGTTCTTAGTGTTTGTTTGAAAGAAAAATTAAATGATGTGAGAGTGGATTCGTTGCAATTGTTTGTGTTTGATTGTTACCAGTGTATTGTGTTTAAAGTTTAGAGTAAGAGCCTCATGTGCTGGGTGTATTTTAATACCTGAGATGAGTTGAAAGATAAAAAGTTATCCAGAAAAGCCATTTTTTTTAGGGGGGCTTTCCACATCTTCTTAGAACGCTAGGGAGTCAAAGGGAGGGTATGTGTCTCTTCTTAAAACTTTGTCCAGCCATTTTTCAACCACATGCAATTTGTTTGCTAGTTCCTAGTCTAAACCCTCTAAATTGTTATATTTGTTATATTACTTGTCCAATTTTATTAGTTCACATTGACATCCTAGAGGCTAAGTATTGCTTTTTTCATTTTCAGTTTCTACCGCGGGCCTTGAGCTAAGTCTAGTATTGTTGGGTCTTATAGTGGCTTACAATCCTTACTTTTTGAGTCTTATCCTTAATGTATTTGGCATAATTTATTACTTGAGAATAACGAAATTGAGAAATTTATAGAATTTGATGGAGAGTAACATCAATTTTATTGATGACTAGATGAAGGAAAAGCCAATCATGATGGGCTTGCTTCTGTATTTGAGCAAATTGAAAGAGTGATCACTGCATTACATCAAGACAAGAAATTCATCTCTATCATGATAGATGATATGTCTTTTCTTGAAGTTGCTGCTAATGGCTCTTCCAATGATGTTTTAAACTTGGTGCATTATTGCCATACGTTGACATCAGATTCAGAATATGTAAGATAATACTACCTTCATTGTGTTTGAAATCTATTCCAATGTTTTTAGTTCTTTATTTTTCTGTTCTTGACACAGGGTTGTGCATTTATTGCACTTGACCATAAGGACATTTATTTGAACGGAGATAGGACTGCTGTTATGTTAGAGATGGAGTTCCTTGCTGACATTTTGGTCAAGGCTGAACCATTGGCCACTGGTTTGGCAAAAGATGTGCATGGACAGGTATAGTGTATCATTCAGCAATATAATAAATTCATTCTGCAGCTCTATATATGATTCCACATTTTTAAAAAATATTATCTTCTTACTTAGAATAACCCTTTTAATTCTATTTGGTAGAGATTGACACCTTAACCATGAAGGGAACCTGGAGTTCCTAGCTTTCCATATAGGTCTAATTTCTAAGCTTATGACAAAACTGTCGTTTTCCATGATTTCATTTTGTTGATTATATATATACCCTGCCACTTCTGTTTGGAATACAGAATAGGAAAAATCTTCAAGGAAAGAGGCTACTTATTACAAAACATTCTCACTGTCTTAGGGACCTTTAAAGCTAAGAAAAAAGTGACAATTTACTAAAGTTGATATATACCTTTGGCCTTCCAAATATGGTTACAAGGTCTTGAGTTTGATCTTTACTAAGAAACTTGATCTAAAGTTTTATTGGTATATGGTGATCTTATTTCGATCTGTTTTTTGTATTTGATCTTTTTTTCATCTTCTTGATAATTAAATGTTAGCGTCTTTATACTAGGAGCTCCAAGGGTTGTTCCTCAAATTTCAGTCATTCCTTCTGTATTACATCCCAATGACCGAGGAAAATTGTCTTAATTTTTATGATACCTTAAATTTGTTCTATTTGCGTCATGTGCCCTTGGTCACCTCAAAAATAAAGTGGAGCACTTGATCTGCAGACCTTTAAAAACAATGATATTTTTCACAATTCAATTTTCCAGCTCACCATTTGAATCCTTCCAAATATCTATCATCTGTGGCACTCAGGGCATGTATAAGGCATTCTGATCCCTACCAATTAAACATAAAGGAGAAAATAAATAATTATTGTTTATCTTCCCATTGTTGAATTGTGTTGTAGTAATGTAGTGGTACATTGCAACTGCTAATAGCTCATGCTACTTTTTTTGATTGCTTGGATTTCTCTTCGGTTCAAGATGATTTAATATAGCAACTGCTATCTGTAACTAAGGATTAAATCATATCATGTCAACTTTCGGTTGATTATGTTTTGTTATTCATATGCAGTTGATGGTGTTAGATAAGGAAATACAGCATCGACATGGAGTTTCAACCGTTAAGACTCACAATTTTCACTTCAAGATTAAGGAAAATGGCATTGAGTGCTTTTATCCGGGCACAAAAATTTAATGTTGGTCAATAATGCTTGTACAAACAACTGTGTAATCTTGAAAGAGTGAATAATTAATCTTTTCTGGTTTTTTTAATTTATTAGGTAGAAAGTGATTCTTAAATGTGTAAACTTGAATTGACTGATAAAAAAAAAAAAAACTTGAATTGGTCATTGACAGTTAAGTGAGTCGATGGTGTGATCGAAAACTCCCCATACATTTGAGTGATAGATAGAAGAAGAGATGAGGAGAAATGAACTAATATGAAGAGAAATTTTTCAAATTATTTTAAATGGTTTAATTTGGTCTTTAAAACTTTTGGAGATCAAATTAGGGGTGTTTGCGGATCGGTTCGGGTCGGTTTTGGCCAAATTTAAAATCCAATCCAATCAAATTTGATCGGTTCGGTTTTCAAAAGAAAAAAATTGAAACCCAATCTAACCCAATCCGTTCATGAACAGTTCGGTTCGGTTCGGATTACTGGGTTACCCATTTAATTTTATTTAAGAACTACTATTTTATATTACGATTTTTTCAAATATCTCATACAATTAACACAATATTATCAAATATATGAAAGTAGTAAAATTGATTCATTTAATATCATCAACATAATATTCTAAAATAGACTTATAATATAAATTAAAACAAAAGATTTTTGAACAAGATTTACTATAATAGTCTGAATCACAACTGTTTCTTACACACCAAGCTTTGTTATAACCAATTTTGTTGCAACCAGATTTACAGAAACAAACAAACAAATAAAATATGATTCATTAATATTTTAAACATGGTAAACAAAATATGAAAAAAAAGGTCATAACCTTAAATCAATTCTTATTTCAAAGCAACATACTATTAGTACCTTGGTTCTGATCAAATTTTTCATTATTTTGATTTCAGCTACTTAAAGTTTTAAAGTAAGGAACATAACTCAAATGTCTAAAATACAAAGTCCTAAACAGTTAGCTGAATGTCATGATTTATTTATATAAAATTGTGGATGGTCAATTTAAGTCAATTGAGAACTTTTTTAATTGAAAATTATTTCATTTGGTCTAATTTTTGGAAGCAATCGAGAACTTTTTTAATTATAAAAGTATGCTATTAAAACTTCTATTACATATTTCATCAAGAACAGAGACAAAATTGGTATCCTAGTTTTTCAGCTGCGACCTTTTCCAAAGTCAAGAAGAAGAATATAATAAAATAGTTACCAACGCTTTTATTCCTTAAGCAAATAGGTACCTTTAAATCCTGATGGAGAGTTGAAGAATCAGACTTGTCAAACACTTCTATATGATCTCACAACAATTCTCTCAATGATGCAAACATAAACTCTCTAAAACTCTAATATTATTTGGAATGGAATGCATACATGAACACCAAAATATGTTTCTATTTATACTAATTTAAAGATATGATTTTAACCAATTTTTGAATACAATCATAAATATATTTTATCATATTATCCAATGCAATCTTAAAGATATTCTATTATATTATGCAATGCAATCTTAAAAATATTTTATCCTATTTTTAATGCAATATTAGAAAATATTTTATCCTATTTTTGAATGCAATCTTAAACATTTACAATACCACACATTTTTTTTATTGTCAAATTATTTTTTTAATTTTTAATATATATATATATATATAATAAAATTTATATTATTATTACGGGTTCACGGATCGGGTCATCGGGTCAACGAATATGTAAATCTAAACCCGTGACCCAACCCGTACATGAACGATTTTGATCGGTTCGGTTTGGTTTTGACCCAAATATATAAATGACCCAACCCAAATTGTTCGGATCGGTTCGGATCAGTTCAAGTTCACAGATGACCCGTACCCGTGAATACCCTTAGATCAAATAAATTTATTTTTTAAAAATCTTGAACATCAAATTGAATTTTTTAAAAATTTGGAGACTAAATTAATTCATTTTTAAAAACTTAAGGATCAAATTGTATTTTTTAAAAATTTGAGAACCAAAATTGAATAATTGAAAATAACCTGAGACTAAATTAATAATTAAACAATTATTTTCACATGAGAGTAATGTTGGTTGTAAATATGTGAAGTTATGTTCAAATTTTGACATAATTTTGTTATGACTAATCATGATTAAACCAATCATGAATTATCTTTATGTAATTGATTAAATGGATTGATTTACGGAAGAAAGAAAATAAAGAAAAAATATAAAATTTCGTATGTGTACTTTGTTTGAAAGACTCCAAGATATTAATTAAGAGAGGAAGAAAATTGAAACGTGGGATTCACGTCGTAAAATTTTGAATAGACTAGGAAACCTAGTCAAGAGAGAAAAACTTGCTCAATGACAACTATACCATTATCTATATTATATGTTGTAATAATTATAATATATTATAGGAATTTGATAAATTAAAGATTTGATGCTATAAATATTTATTTTGTTACACGTTTTTTTTAAGCAATCCTATTTTAGGTACTGTTACGTACATATTAAATGAATTTGATATGATAGTCATGTATATTACTTCCTCTGGAGTATATATGTTTGTTATATTCACAAAAAAAAGACACTAAAAAAATATGATGTCGTTTAACATGATCTTATTTTCTTTTTGTCACTTTTTTTTTTATCTATTCAAACCACTAATAGTATTATTCATTTTATTTTTTTCATTTCTTTTGTTCTCCTGTATCTTATAATCCAATCACGCACCGCCTTTAAATTAGATTGCAAAAAATCAACTAAAGAATAAGAAAAAGAAATAAAGGCGACCTTGAAGTTAACGTAAGGACAGCTCCAGTATCCAAATTCCCAAGCTCCAAAGGAATATGGTTCTTCTTCTCTTTATTAATTCTCTAATTTAAATTCTAGAATTTAGTGTTCAATTCTCAATTTTTTTTCCCATTTTCCAATAATAATAATTACTTATTTATTACTACCGTAAACTCTTGCACACTCCGCTTTTCAAGCACAAAACATCCATCGCGCTCCTCCCGGAGAGAGAGTGTCGCTAAGCCTCCGATTGGGCACAAAATAAATAAAAAGAAAAAATCCAGAGAACAAAGGAACGAAACCAAAGAAAGAAAACGACACGCCGTAAACACTTCCAAACCAAGAAGAAAGAAGAAAGAAGAAAGAAGAAAGAAGAAAGCTGAAGTAGAATAATCGTTAGGGTGGGACATTCGAGTTTCGTTCCCTTATGTAATGCATCAGAAGAAATCAGAGGTTCAGATCGGAAAAGAAAGCGTAGGCGTCTCTTCCGATTTCAATCCGCAATTCCAAAAACACCCCTACCACCGCCACCAGCAATTCTACCCCCAAATCGAAATCGACATATCTCCCGAATCCCCACCGCAGCAACACAACACCGCGCCGCAGCGAACCACACCTCCTCCTCCCCCTTCACTCTCCAAAAAGAAACACATCTTCAAGCCCCAGAACGCTGCCTTCTTCTCCGTATCCGTCGCCGCCAAGAGCGCCGCGTTCCGCGCGCTACGGCGCCTGAGGCGCCAGCGCGCGTTGCTCCTACTCGCGGTCCCCTTCCTCTACCTCTACTTCCTCGTCTCGCGCTCCTTCCTTCTCGACCTCCTCTCCGCCATTGCCTTCTCCGCCGCGCTCGTGTTTTCTCTTAACCTTGCTTTCCCTTTGCCGCTCCGATCAGTTCGCCTCAAGGCGGGGAAGAATTCAACCTCCCGTCCCGCGGATGCGCTTCCGGTGTTCTGGACGATCGGGTCGCGGCCGAAGACGGAGAAGCGCGCCGCGGCGTCCGGGTGCTGGGTGCAGGTTTGTTTATTTGTTTATGTAATAATAGTAAATGTTAGTTGTTATTTTGTTTGTTTTTTTTATCCGTTCAAATATCCTAATTTGTTAGTTTTTGTGGGAATAAAAAATAAAGTTTATTCATTTTTGTTAGTGTGAGGAATTCGAATCCATGGGGTGTCTCCTGGTCTCCTTTTAATCACTAAGTCAATTTTATAACTCGTGTGGTGGGTGCAGGTGTTTGGAAACGGCGACGTTTACGAGGGGGAGTTTCATCGGGGGAAGTGTTCGGGGAGCGGAGTGTATTACTATAGCAGGAGCGGGAGGTACGAGGGGGATTGGGTGGACGGAAAGTACGATGGGTATGGGGTGGAGACGTGGGCGCGTGGGAGCCGCTACCGTGGGTGTTACTGGCAGGGGCTGAGGCATGGGTTTGGGGTGTATAAGTTTTACACCGGGGATGTGTATGCTGGAGAGTGGTCTAATGGGCAGAGCCATGGGTGTGGGGTTCACACGTGCGAGGATGGGAGTCGGTATGTTGGGGAGTTTAAGTGGGGTGTCAAGCATGGCCTTGGCCGTTACCATTTCAGGTTAGTTTCTAAATTTTAATTAAATTCCAATTCTCTCTGCCAATGCTGATTTTGGATGGTTGTGTTCGTGTTTGTGTATGCTTGCCTGCACATCTTATCGTATAAGAATAATCAATTGAAAATTTAGGATGATAATGTTGAAGCCTTAAGGCGAACTTTGGCACGGAGTTTAGGATAGGCTTTATTTATTGTTTGAATGTATGCTGAAATGGTTGTGTTTGTTGTGGATATTTTTGTTTGCTGTTGCTGTTGGAGGGAGTTTCTGTTATTGAGTGTGTGCAACTGTGCATTGGTATGGCCTTTTGTGTTGTGTCATCTTTCTTTCACAATCTAGAATGATGGTAGTACGGCAATGTGACTTTTAGTAGGTGTGTGTGATTACAAATTACAAATGTGTGATAAGTTAGTAGGGTTTGTGAATGGTTGAATATCATTTGTTTTCTTCAACAAGCAGACTCAATGATATAGAATTTTGGGGAGTAGTATTGTTAGCATACCCCAATTAAGAAAGGGGTGTGTTAGAATAAGGATGATAGTATAGATAGGAATAGAATGAGTCAGTTTTGGTGCAACAGTATCGATAGTCAGTTAGGGAGTGAGAAATAGAAATTACAGGGTATATATTAAATATTGTGGGTAACTTTTGGTTTTGGAGTAGAGTTTGAGAGGGAGCGTCAATACTCAAAACTTCCTGGAGCTGTGAGATATTTGACTATATTTCTTCTATTTCATCTAACTTCTTGATTCTGCAACCATTTTATTCAGATTCAGTAAGGAGAGTGATATTCAATAAAAGCCCATCCTTTTTTTGTTTAGTTTATTGTTTTTGGTACAGTTTCTGTTAGACTATCTGTTCTCTGATGATTGCACTTGGGTAGATACTGGGTTGAACATCTGAAAATATACCAACTGCTTTTCCCTTGGCAAATCCAACATTGTGGTTAGTATCAATGTGTTGGATCCGTGACATGTAACAATTGGTTCTTAAACATGTTATGCATCAACGTGTCCAGATTTCTGACAAATGCTGGAGACCTTTCTTCTGAAGAATAACTATTACGTTCTTATTGTTAACTTGAATTATACACGGAGACCTTTTTTTGCCTACCATGAAAAGTTTAAATGTTGCATTTTTGGTGGAACTAATTACATCTGTTTAATTAGAAATGGAGATACATACGCGGGTGAGTACTTTGCGGACAAGATGCATGGTTTTGGCATATATCGTTTTGCGAATGGCCATCGTTATGAAGGAGCCTGGCATGAAGGAAGAAGGCAAGGACTTGGAATGTATACATTTAGAAATGGTGAAACCCAATCTGGTCACTGGCAAAATGGAGTCCTTGACATTCAAAGCACACAGAACACCACTTCTCCAGTTTCTCCTGTTGGTGTCTATCATTCCAAAGTCCTCAATGCAGTGCAGGTACATTCTTTATTTTAATGAGTTATTTCCTTTAGTTATGTTAAATATTATTTGCAGTTATATATAAAGAAGGAGTATTGTTTGAATATTTTATGTTTGTCTACATGGTGTCTTAGGAATATCAGTCTGGAATCAAACGAGTCTGTCATTTCTGGTTGCTATGAATATATTATTCCAAAGATTAGGATGATGTCCCAGTCTTTGGCAGACTAACTTTGCTTGTGTAGTATTCTTGATAGGGTGTGCTTCCCTATTAGGGAGGTCTACGTGAGAAGGAAGACAAAAAAGAGTTAGGCAATTATTATCTTTACCTTTTTAGAAGATCATCATCTTTTCTGTTATTAGGAAATTCTTGTCTGTCTTTTCTATTATTGGGAGATCATTATCTTTATCTTTTTAGGATTTAATTAGGATATTTATCAATTACACTAATTATAATTAGGATTGAGGATGGGTGGCAGAAACTATATATAGGAGTCGGAAATAATATTTAGAGGGGGGGGGGGGATATTCGAATTTTTTTGTTTAGGAGGCTCTAGGTTCCACGAATTACCTTTTGGTTATATTGTTTCTCTTATTTCTTTATCATCAATATAAATCAGTTCTGCTCCTTCTTAATTTCTTGGTTCGGGTTATATCAATTCTTAATTATGATTATTACATGATTCATTCCATTTGTGTGTTTTGACAATTTGTGTTATTAGAAATTTAGGGTTTTGGTTATCCCTTGCCTTTTGCTTTTTAATTTTTGTAGTAAAATTATTTCATTGTTATATTTAGCCCTTGATTTTGAGTAGGGAGGAGTTGATCATGGTTGAGGTATAAGGTATAATAGATATTTGGTGCCATTAAGCATATGTTTCACTTAGAATAGGTATTAGTTAAATATTCGTTTCAATTTGAGTCTTTACTACTCTTTAGCTTAGAAATTGGCGGAAGGAAAATTTTATTGAAGTTGAGGATACCGTCTACGTACAGATTTTTGGACTTGTCTTCTGTGCATAAAATTAGCTCAACCTTGTAAATGGAAAGAGAAAAAACAAATTGCAGACAGTTATATATTTTACAGCATTATGAGTCAACTTTCATTATAAATTTTGTGTTTATTTGTTTAACAAATAGGAAGCAAGACGAGCTGCAGAGAAAGCCTATGATATGGCTAAGGTAGATGAAGGGGTGAACAGAGCTGTAGCAGCTTCCAATAGAGCAGCCAATGCAGCTAGAGTAGCTGCTGTAAAAGCTGTGCAAAAACAGAATTATAATGTTAGCAGTGAAAGCTTCTCTATTCCTGTTGTGTAAAGAGTATCTCAGCTGCTTTTATATTAGAAGAGAAGCTTGAGATTGTAGAAGAAAGCAGCTTCACTAGGTGGCTCCACTAGTTTAAGCAGCTTCATGCCCACTGCAATATTTGCTTTTGGCATTATGCTTTCTTTGATTTGATCTTTTTGATTATTTGCTCCTAGCACCTTACCACCATGTAGCTGGCTGAAAAAAAGCAGATTTGTTATCTGTACATGCGGCGGTTCTTGTATAGAGGGAGGAAGGGTGATGACATCCATATGGTAAAACTATCCTATAGATAACTTTACTTTTTTCCACTTTTTGTAAATTTATGTAAATGCTGGTGTGTTGGTGAAACCTACAACCGGCTACTGTTGTATAATGGCTTGGTAAAATAAGGAGAGGAGGAACATACACAATAATTTTTTTTCCCCTAACTTAAAAAGTTATTTGGGTTAGATTTGGGAATGATATGTTGTAAATTTAATTAACTGAGAATAACAGTTTACCAATCATAATAAATAAGTTAAATGGTACAGATAAATAGTCAAGTACTTTGTATGGATAATTTTCTACTTGATTGGAAAGTTGGATGTTGTTGATTGTTGATTCTTTTGGGTTGCCTTGAAGCACATTACTGCGATTTAAGTGTTTTTAAGAGTGTCACACTGTGCTCAGAGAGGATGTCATAAGAGATAATTGAAATTTTATGAAAAAAGGCAGTTGTCACCAATTTTAATAAAATTAAGAAAAATTATAAAATCATGTTTTCGAAAAATAGGTTTTAGGAAACGAGTTTGGATTAAAAAAATTGGATTGAAAAATCTGATTATACATAAGAGTGGAAGTTCAATTTCATAGTACTTTATATTAATTGAAATTAATTACTTTATAATTAACAATGCAGTTAATTAGTAATTTTTTTATAAAACAAACTAGAAATAAAATATTGTATAAAACAAATCACTAGTTCTTTCCCCAAGTAATTGAGTTAAATAATACTAGTATTTATGTAAAATAACTCACATAAAATAAAATAATTCATAAAACAAATAAATAAACATATAGATGCTATATGACAATATACATAAAATGAAATAACATTCAAGTTGAGAAATATGATAACAATATTTTAATTTATTGTAAAATTATATACTTCAAAGTTCAAAGCTAAAAAATCTATAGTATATATTTTGGAAGGGTTAGTAATCTTTTTTTAAGCAAATAATCTTATTTTTAGTTTTGTAATAATGCACAAACTTAATAGTCTTAATTCTTTTAAAAAATATTTATAATTATTTTACATTTATTTTTGCTATTAAAAATATTATATATTTTGTATCATAGTAAAAATTACTATATACATTTTTTATATTAGTTGTGTATGATATAAATATTAATATAATTTTAAATGATTTTTCCATTTCAATATTATATAATATTAAAATGATATAGTATATATCATTATTAATATATTTAATAGCAGAAGATAGCTTTATATTTAATGAAAAATTTATTTAAATTAATTACAAAACAGCTTCATTTTTAAAAAGTATTCTTTCTTTGGTTAAAGACATAATTTTATAAAATAATAATGTTAACAAACATATTAAAAAAAGAAAATGTGTATAAGAGGATGGAAATAAAAAATTGAAAATGTGTTTAAGAAGAATGACATAAAAGAAAATGCAATGCAATGAATAATACTTTTTAAATATGATAGACCTTAATAGTGATTATAAGAAACTAAAATTGACAGTTAGCAAACCATTTCGTTTGATGGTTTTTAAATTCATACTTCCTCGGTGTTAGATATAAGAAAAAAAATCTTTTTTATATCAAATAAAAAATTTCAATTAATTTTATCGTATTTTTTTAAAGTACCTTCATTTAATTGAAGTTCTGATTTCATTGACTTTATAATTATGTTGACTTAAATTCATACAATTAAATACAATTAACTATTTTTTCTTAATTATTGTATCATATTTTTTCTTTTTCTTATATTTGTGAACAAAAGAATACAATACAAGTATAAATATTTACATTAAAAATGCAATTTCAATTCTCGAAAACTATATATAATGCAGCTTCTTCAACTCCCGAAAAGTGACCGAATGTGACAGCCAGAAGGCATCAGCAAGGTCAAACCCATCTTCGAAACAAATTCTAGGAAAGTAGCATTACCAACGCGTCGCTCCTTTTGGCTTTCACCCAATACCCATTCAATACAAACAAAAAATTAAAAACACGCTTTTGCGTTCGATTTGTTTCCTCTGTAGGACTAATATTCTCATTCTCCCCAAAACCACTGCTAGTTTGGTTTTGCTTCCACACCCTCGTTCCTCCTCCTTCTTCACACTCAACAAATCCACCACTCCCCGTAAATCCCAATTTTACCCCTACCCTCTTCCCCAATTTACCTACGATGTACAGCAACATGCTGGTGAACTGCTCCAACTGCCGCACCCCTCTGCAGCTGCCACCTGGCGCGGGATCCATCCGCTGCGCCCTCTGCCACGCTGTCACTCTCATCGGCGACCCACGCGCCCTCCCTTCGCAGCCACCGGCCTCCACCCACGCCCCTCCGCCGCCGCCCTCCCCCTACAGCCACGCGCCGCCCCCGCCCAACCCCCACGGCCGCAAGAAGGCCGTCGTCATCGGCATCTCCTACCGCTTCTCGCGGCACGAGCTCAAGGGATGCATCAACGATGCCAAGTGCATGAAGTACCTCCTCATCAACAAGTTCAGCTTTCCAGAATCTTCCATCATCATGCTCACCGGTACTAACGTCCCCCTCGTCTTTCTTTTGCATCGATCGCTTAGTTTTTTCTGTTATAGATCCCACATCAACTAATGATATTGATATTTTATTAGTTATGTTGGGAATTTGAACCCGACCTCGATCTTATCCCTAATTAAACTATGTAAGTTGGAGAATAACCCTCGCCTTACCTTACTAGCCAATTTTGTAAATTTTGTATGGATGAGTTAGGTCCAAATCCAAATTTTAAGATTCTGTTTACTTCTCTAGAAAGCAACTGACAGAATGTCAGAAATTGGGATTTTTTTCTTATTAAGAGTGGATTTTGTTCATATCAATAATTCAGGTATTAGTATTTTTTATCGAGTAATTTCGTTTGTTATTTAATTCGTGCAAATTAAGAGATTTTCTAAATGCGGCTTCAATGCAGGAGTTCTTCTTTTTGTTGGATTTCAGAATAAACAATCTTTTTAAAATTTCGATTAGGTAGTATTAGTTTAGGATAAAACTTAAATGCAGTTCTTTAAATAAATGTTTTATCTTTCAATCATAGAAAGTGACATTAATTTATTCTCTTGCTCAAAATCTCTGCTAACAGTATTCATCCACTCCAATTTTGATGTCTACTTTTGTTCAATCTTGCATGACTTCTGCATCTTCATCACGTTTGGAATTGCATATCCAATGTACTTATTTGACTAGACATTAAAAGAATCCATTTTAAGTGTTCAGACATCTAATTTATCAGATCTTTGTTGTATTTTTATTAAATTTGGTTCATATGTTAGTTTATACGTCAAGTGTTTCAATACTTTGTGTGGATGCAAAACTCATATCCATCATTATCTAGTCCTCACTTTGATGCTTTAAACAATTTGCCTTAGGTTCCTAAGCAAGAGTACATAGTTACAGTAGCTTTTAAGAAAATTTGTTATCAGAAATTCCTATATGGTTGTTATGAATAAAATAAATAAAAAAATTGAGTTAATTACATAGTTTAGACTTTACATTGAATAATGAAAAAATTAGATACATCTCTCTTCCTTTTACAGAAGTACAATAGAACTTATCCGCTGGTAACTCAAATGAAGATTCATTAGCTATATATGTGATTTGATTGATTTTTGGTGAATGAGGAGGGTAATTTTAAATAATAGAAAATGTCATCAACACCTTTTTTAAGTTTCTATCAAAAGCTTTAGGGAGGAGGAGAGGAAGGAGACGATTCCTGTGCTAAATTTTATCATACATAAGGAAGTATTTATACTATTTTTACTCACAATAGTATCTGATCTGAAATCCATGTACATCTGTTATCTTCATTCTTGGTTTGACTGGTTCAGACAACAATCACGCCATCTCACTAAGCAACACTTGTGTTGTGCCCTTGAGGATTTGGGCAAAATCTTATTACTAGTTTCAATTTTACATGCATTTACACTTCTAACAATTAAGTAATTAAGTCAGTCCTTTGCAGTTGTTGACTTCATTCATTTTCATGAATGTTAATCAATCCAAGACACTGGTGCTTAGTGGCCAACCTTGGTGGGATAATGGATAGTAGGATAGCCACTATACTGAAGTTTATAATGCAAATTGAATAATTTAAACTATACACTTATAAATGCTTAAAAATAAAAATTCTCAAAATTGAAGACATTCATAATTAATAGTAAAAAATCATAGTCCTAAGCTACACAGCAATAAAAGCAGACAACTCCCAATTTTCTGTAACATTGAATTGTCTATCTGAATACAGTTTAGGAATAATAAAAATTTGAGGAAAAAAACATAGACATGCTGAGAAAGAAGGGGAAAAAAAAAAAAAGAACAGAGCAGAAGAGGCTAGTGGGTTGGCCTAAACGGCTAAACACATAAGAGAGCTGTGGGATAGATAGTTTGTGTTGAATAGGAGACATGGAAAGAAGTTTCAAACTCTACCCAATGGAAAAAGGGGGAAATTGCAGAATTATCCCCAAAAGATTGGATGAACAATTAACAATCAGGTGAAAAACAAGGTTCTTTAACCCCTTGTTACCAATCAAGGTCACTAATACTATAGCTGCTAATTGGTATGATTTGGGATTTTGGGGTATGACAGGTCCTTCAGAAAACCACAACACGATGACTTTCTTATAGTGGACCAAGGTCATGATGCAAAATGATGCAACAATTGTGGCACTATTGCATGCAATTAATAACTGTGTTTCCATGTGATTATATCTTTCACTAACTGTTCAACATATTTTCATTGTGCATTTTATCAACTAAGATAAAATGTGAAGCTCAAAATAGATCAAAGATATGACAGGAAATTATAGTTATCACACATTGGAGATTGGTATAAATGTTTAGATGCATGCTATGTTTTCGTTTTCTTTATATCCTATAGGTACATAGAAGAAAAAAACACGTCAAAGCACTTGCATACTTTTTCACTTTAGAGGAGCCAAATCCCATATTAAAATTTGACATGCAGGGCATATTATGATCTAGTCTAAGAATTTGGAAGACTTAATTATGCTATGCTACTTTTGTTGGAAAAAAAAATATTCATAAAGCATATATATACTAGTACTCATCATTTGAATTTCAAAATGCAGAAGAAGAAGATCCCCATGGCCCCAAATTTCCAACGAAGCACAACATCAGGATGGCAATGTATTGGCTTGCACAAGGATGTCAACCTGGAGACTCCCTGGTTTTTCATTATTCTGGTCATGGATCACAGCAAAGGAACTATAGTGGTGATGAAGCTGATGGATATGATGAAACTCTATGTCCCCTTGATTTTGAAACACAGGGTATGATTGTAGATGATGAGATCAATGCCGCACTTGTCAGACCTATTCCTCATGGAGCTAAGCTACATGCACTAATTGATGCCTGTCATAGTGGCACTGTTCTAGATTTGCCATTTCTTTGCAGAATGAACAGGTTACCTTCTGAAGATAGTCTGTTATAGTTTCTGCATGGTTTAACTTCCTGAATTTTGGCTCTGTTGACTTTAGCATTGTGATGGCCAATGAAAAATTCTTAACAATGCATTGACACTGCTAAAAAATAGAGTTAAGTCTTCAAGAATACTTTTAAATCCTTCTTATTATGTTTTCACCATAATAAATTTATGTACTTTTTTTATTTAATACTTTATTAGTATTATGAGGATTAATAGCGTGTATGAGAACATGGAGGTGGATGTCTGGATATGTTAAGCAAATATTGTATGCCAGAGAAAGTTGGACTGTCACTTATTGAGTAAAAATTGAGAGAACCTGAGGTGGTTTGGTTACATGAAAAGGCAGATTGACAAGATTTGATGGTGTCTGTCCATTGAGCTATATGTAGCTTACTCTACTTGTGTGATAAAGCCTGATTTTTATTATTTTAATCTTCTTTGCTTACTTGCATATATTCCTTGAAAAATAGAGTCCAACATGGGAGAAGAGTGTAGATGAAGGAAACTAAGATATGTATTGTATTTTTCATTTTCTTTCTTTCTTTTTCTTGGGTGTATAAATATAGTTTTCGCTTTATTTTATTTCCTGGGTGTAGTCTTTATTTCCATAGAAAACATTGTAGTTCTGTGGTAACTTGATAGAAACGCAGAAAAAATAAGATGGAAACTAGAGAAAAACTGAGAAAGAACCAGAAGAACAGAACTTTATTGACAAACAGAACAGAAAATGTAGAACAGAATTCTCCTCAAGGTTTTCCTCTTCACCAAGGATCTCTCTCTTCACCTGCACAATCTATCAAATTCAAGAATACTTCCCTCTAATCTGATTTCTTCTATTTATAATCAGTCTCTTCTAACCAACTTACTAGTCCTTGTTGATTCTCATTATAAACCCTAACTTACCTTTTATTCACACTTTGTTTATATCTTTGTAACAGGAGTGGGCAATATGTATGGGAGGACCATCGCCCTAGATCTGGTGTATGGAAGGGATCTAGTGGTGGAGAAGTTATCTGCTTCAGTGGATGTGATGATCATCAAACTTCAGCTGATACATCTGTAAGTTTCAGCAATTTCAAATTGATTTGTCTCTTGACTGTTTCAATCTAGACCCGTGATTTTGTCTGAACATATGTGATCATTATCCCTGTAAACAGGCTCTATCAAAAATTACATCTACTGGGGCAATGACATTTTGCTTCATCCAAGCCATAGAGCGTGGTCATGGGGCTACCTATGGCAGCATTCTTACTGCGATGCGTACTGCCATCAGAAATGTTGGCAGTGGCGGCGGCGGTACTGGGGGTGGTGATGTGGTAACATCCCTTCTCTCCATGCTTTTGACTGGAGGTAGTCTCAGCGGTGTCGGTGGACTGAGACAGGTAATATAGTTAGATTTGACAGTTACCTGATCATATTACAAAAGTTTTGACTGTTTTATTTATATCAATTGCTCGATGATTCGAACTCACTAGTTCATGTATACCACCTATAACAGTGCCTTTTATGTTTGTGTCCACTTTGTTTCCTATTGTTAAACTGACTTATGCTATTGTTTCTTCTTCCTATTTCCTTTTGTTTCAACAGGAACCACAGTTAACAGCTTGTGAAGCATTTGATGTGCATAGAAAACCTTTTTCATTATGATACTCGATATTCTTTATTCTGCAATTTGTTTTCCTAGGCTCTGCCCCTGTATACGATTACATTGATTAATAAATGTATTATAAAGTAGAGAGGATCCTTTTTTTGGAAATCACTGAGGATGTGTTTGGATGAATTTATGTCTACCCTTGAGAATGTGACATACTATTGTAATAATGACTTTGGTTGCTGCTGCAATCCTCGGATTAAAATGCTGATTCGACTCAGATTTGAATTCAACATAAGAGGTGAGCATCTTACGCCTGGATAAATTAGGAGGTGTGCTTGTGACCCCCATTTTACTACGTGAAAAGTGTCAATAATGACTTGAAAGTGATGGTTTCTTACTGATCATACATCATGTGCATAAATTTGATGTAATTACTTGTATAGTATGTTTTTGGATCAACAAATCTTAGGAATTGATTTGATAAAAGGTATAAATTATAAATTAATTTGATTGGGTATTATTTTGATTAAGTTCTGTGCACTTAATGATTGACTCTAATATGATTGGGTTTTAGTGATTTTTTTTTAATTTTTATTGTAGTGCAAGTGTTTTAAACTGACAATTTAACCTTGCACCTCGTATATTCTAAAATAAGAGTATTACGATATGTTAATTTAATATTATACATTTCTTCCATGTAATTTTATATTTTAATATTCGAAACGCGTTATTTAGCTGTTCTGGATTTATACAAAGATTGCATCTGGAGACAAATTTCCGTGCAAATAAATTGTTTATGTGCATCAGATAATAAGTGTTGCATAAATGAAATACCGTAGGATAGGACGTGAATTGGATAAGGACTAGGGAGCTAACAAAGTATATGATAATTTTAAATGAGTAAAAAAATGATTAACGGAATCATCATTGTGTTGCAATATGAATGCAGTATGAATTGAAGTTTGAAACGATGCGTTACAATGTGGATAGAAAACAATTTCAAACTGAATTGACATAATTACCGTTATTCTGAAAATGAGAAGAAAAAAAATATTAATTAATGGAAATAAAACATTTTATAAATGTTACTAAAAACTATCGAAGACTTTTCAAAAGTATAAGTAACTGATAAAATTGTTGTAATTTTATTTTCTTATAAGCTCCTTTGCCAATAATTTATAATAAATATAGTATAATTTTTTTTCTTTTATATTTTGGGCTTTGTTTGGTGAAATTTTATAATACATTAGTTGAAATTGAAAATCAAAAAGCTAATTTAGTTAAAATTGAAAATTAGCCTATTGAATTGGAAAAACGTAGTAAAATTATTTATTGAACTAGCTATTAAATGTAAAAATATAAGAAATTTAAATGAGTTTTTATATATTATATTTACTTTGTAGGTAAAAAATATGTTTTTGGGTAACATACCTTTTTGTTCGTTAGTAAATTTTACACTTTTATGATTTTTGTTTTAAAATAAATTATTTAAATAAATGGTATAATTAATTTTTCTAATTTCTAACTGTGCTTTTGCTATGTAATATTACCACGTTATTGAATTATTTTGTTTGAATCAAATGTGTTGAATAAGTCTATTAATGCTTTATTGAATTTCATGGGCATTGGTATTGTAATAGTGTGTTTGTTTCAATCGTCGATTTTCATCAAAGTCGCGCAAGATGTCCCACTTTCCCACACGCATGGCTCGACTCCTTCTTCCCTGCGTTGGAGAGGGCGGCCAAAGGTAGTCCATTAATGGATTAAGGTTAAGAATGTCAATTCCCATTTTAATATTTTCTTTCAAGTATTACAAAATTGGAAAATACAGTAACTAATCTGGACCGTTGATTATTTTAATCTAAATCCAACTATACAAAATTCATGACTCACCGTTGAACCACGTAGATAGATACTATACATTATAATATTATTACCCTAATTCATCGTGCATATTTTGTTTTCCCAAATGATGATACACTTTAAAAAATACAAAATTATAACTGATATTAAAATTCAATAATTAAATTTGTAATAAAATACATTTTTATAATATAAATTATGACAGTTTTAAATATAATTCTTTATTTTAAATTATTAATTTTCTAATTAATAATCATATTTTTACATTTTTCTTTTACAATGCATCTCCCTTTTAGGAAATCGAAGAAAAGAAGAGAATATATAAACACATCTAACGAGAATGGACTAATTAAAGATTCAATACAAGTCTAAAGAGGTGAATTTAATAGGGGGAATCGAATGCATCAAATATGATTTATTAAATCGTAGGCAGCTAGCAAGGCTTTCTTGGTTTATTTAATGTTGTTGATTTTTCTTCTGAAGCATATCAGTTTTTCAATCAACAGGTCATCACCCAACTAGGTTTCTTTTCCTATAGTAGAAGATCATCCATAATCCACATAATTAATGAAGCAATAAGTTACACACACACAAGGACGACCACAAATGCTTGGCTTTTGTTCATACACGTAGACGATTTCAGATTTTTATTCATTTTTTAGTGAAGCATCTCAAGTCATGAATCAATTAATCACCCATATTTGGCTTTTGTCAGTTAATTGTGTTTCCCATTTAATGATAAAAATAAATCGTGCATTTAATATATCAATTAAGGAATTAAAAATATAAAAATATTTATTAATATACGTAAAATTATGTTATTTATGATTTTTTTAATGATTTTTACAATAAAACCTTTTCATTTTAATTCCTTAACAATTGTACATCAAAATCCTAAAAATAGTGATACTACTTTCTGTAAAAAAAAAAAAAAACACTAGATTAAGTGCTTACCAAGTGATTTCAATTTACATGCCAACTCATATATAATGTCAATTATACATGTACATATTATGTATCAACTTAACCAACAAACTAATATACATTAATCATATATATTATTATTCATCAATATTAATATCATAATAATTCACCATTCATATATATATATATATATATCACAATTATGAACCCATCAATAGTTAATTAATTATAGTAAATGTATTAATATCATGATTTCTTATTATCACCACTTCAAAATCTTCACATGAATGTGAATTATGCGATATTAACCATAAAATTAATCAACATTATTCCTTTTATAATAAAGCAAATGTATTTACAGTTGGATTCCATTTGAAGGCCCATTTTGAAGTATTTAAGATTTATAGCTCGATTAAGCTTGCCATTATTGGTATGCTTAAACGAGCACATGATCCAACTAGCTCGCCCAATAGCCAACTTTAAGCCGTCCCAAATTGTCCATGTATGTAGTGTTTACGTGACACTTTGATAGCCACATTAGCAATCGACTAATGGCATTAGATGTTTGGACAAAAACATGTTTTTTTATTATGCATGACAAAAACTAGACAAATTTTTTGGAGCATCGAAAATTGAATTTCAATTATTTTAGAGGGAAAAAAATATATATTTACCCAATATGTTTTATTTATCACTACAAGAAAATCGTGGATTAGTGAGAGAATGTTTCCTCGTTAATTCGTGGCAATTCTATTTAATAGGGATTAGTGAGAGAAAGTTCCCTTGCTAAACTCAAGTTGCTAATTAGTGACAAAAAAAAAATCCCTCGCTATTCCTTTGCCATTTTTGTTGTTGTTCCCTTCAAATGACGTCGCTAGTCTTCCTCACTCAACCCTCGCTATTTCATCACTATTGCCTTGCAGAGGAAGTGCCCTCGGTCTCTTGCTAAATTCCATCATGATTTCTTTGCTAATGCCTCTTAATTAAAGCTATTATAAGATATGCCTCGCTAATTTGTTGCCTTTTAGTTGCAAATTACTATTTTATTAGTTCCTTGGTATTTCGTCATTGCTTGCTTGCAAAATCTCCTTGGCCATACCCTCGCAATAATCCTTCGCCATAGCCTCGCTAGATATTCATTGCTTTCCTTCACAAAGTGCACGCTAATCCCTTGCATTTTCTGGTGGATTTCCTTGTGAATCCCACAAAATTAGGGTCAAAATTAGTTTGTGAATAATTTTTAGGTTTAAATATGTTTTGCTCTTTCAAATTTGAGACACACTTTTGTTTTTGGTTCCCTATATTAAAATTTATATTTTTCAGTCCCTCAAAGTCGAGGTGTACTCTTTTCCATCCCTCCATTAAGACGATGTTAACTAAGCTTGCAATATGACAAACTATTTTACATTATGTAACGATTTTTATCTGTCAGAATTATTTATTTTAGAATTTAAATTTTAGAGAAAAAGACAAAAGTGTCCCAACTTTATCGTATTCTTCAGCATAAAATTTTCAAATTCAACATTAATTGAACTAGTGAGATTAATTGAAACTAGAACCATTCAACTGAGCTTTGCACAGACAATCACAGTAAAATATAAGAGAAAAAGAGTAGGTGAAAGAGAGCATGTGCAATGGAAAAAATAAAAAATACTCTTGCATTAATTGCATGAGAAAGTAACACTTTTTTTTTTTATCACATTTCTTAGTCTTTGAAAAAAAATATAATTTATCTTATTTAAGCATAATCTAGCAATAAAATCAATAAAAATGTTGAATTATTCATTACATTTCAATCAATAAAAAAATATGCAATTAACTTCAATTATTTTTAACATAAAAGTTTCCAAGCTTCGTTTAACCTGACATTCTAGTGTAAAGAAAGTTAATTTATTTATTTTGGTTTGGTATTAACATTGAAGTTAAAAGGAGATATTAATAAGGATATACTTTTATTAATTTTTATTATTCTTAATTATAATATATATATATATATATATATTATGACTTTATAATTATTAATAAAAGAAAAGATAAAAATATTTTCATAACTCAAATATAGTCTTATATATTTTTTCTTTTTGAAATACTTATTTTTCGAGGAATATTTTTTCATTAATCACCTTATTTATTTTATTTCATTGTTTTATTAATGAAATGTTAACAAAAATATTTCAACATTTTTATTTAGTTTCTTATTAGATTAAGTTAAATAAGATGATTTTTTTTCTTTCTTTTTAAAGACTAAAGATGTAATAAAAAAATAAGAAAACGTTGTAATAATGTTATATATACATTTTTTTGTTGCTTTTAGCACACATTTTAATTACGGTATAATATATATATATATATATATATATATATATATATATATATATATATATATATATAAATGGAGGGAAGAATCATCAGTTTTTTTTAATACATGTAGATGGAGAAAAGAATAGTGGATTTACTTTTTTTTTAATCTTAATTAACATTTTGGCATTTTTTTTATATTTGATTAATTACAAATTTGTATTAGTTGTCCATAAGGATATATAAGGTGTTGATTTTTGTCTTTAATGAGCATAATCCAACACCTGCTCATGCGAGAGTTTCTCTGAAGTATATTGTTGGCATTATTTTATTCTTCATAAAAACTTTGTTTCTTCCAGCGTCTCCATTGATGAGTGTTTTTTTTAATCCATTTCTGTTGTAATCTGAATCATCGGCTTTGTGTCCAAGAGTGCATTTATGCATGCATTGGTTAGATTCACGGTCTACTGTGTCATGACTTGAGTCTCTTCAGGGTTGCATGTTGCCTTGTTGGTGATATTTGTGGTCCATGATACATGCATTAATTGGTTAGATTTGATGGCAAAATTTCTTGTTAATGTTTATATTGTTTTTATTTTATTAAACAAACTACTATATATATATATATTATGTCATATTATATTTTATAAAATAAGAGGTAATTGAAACTAGAACCATGCATCCAACTGATCTTTGCATAGACAATAAAATAAAAATAAGAGAAAGAGAGTAGGTGAGAGAGAGCAAGTGCAGTGGAGAAAATAAAAGTACTCTAACTTCCATTGCATGAGAAAGTAACAATTTTTTTTTTTATATCACATTTCTTAGTCTTGGAAAAAAATACAATTTATCTTATTTAAGCATAATCTAGCAAGAAAATAAATAAAAATGTTGAATTATTCATTACATTTCAATGAATAAACTAAAAAAAAAATATGCAATTAACTTCGATTATTTTTAAAATAAAAGTTTCCAAGCTTCTTTTAACCTGACATTCTGGTGTAAAGAAAGTTAATTTATTTATTTTGGTTTGGTATTAACATAAAAGTTAAAAGGAGATATTAATAAGGATAAAATTTTATTAATTTAATTTTAAAAAACAATATATTATGATTTTATAATTATTAATAAAAGAAAAGATAAAAATATTTTCATCACTCAAATATAGTCTTATATATTTTCCTTTTCGAAAGCTATAAATATTTTTTAATTAATCAGCTTATTTATTTTATTTTATTTTATTGTTTTATTAATTAAATGTTAACAAAAATATTTCAACATTTTTATTTAGTTTCTTATTAGATTAAGTTAAAAAGATGATTTTTTGATATATTTCTTTCTTTTCAAAGACTACAGATGTAATTAAAAAATATAAGAAAACGTTGTAATAATGTTATATATACATTTTTTTTGCTTTTAGCACAAATTTTAATTACGGTACAATATATATGTAAGTGAAGGGAAGAATCATCAGTTTTTTTTAATACATGTAGATGGAGAAAAGAATAGTGGATTTACTTTTTTTTTTTTAATCTTAATTAACATTTTGGCATTTTTTATATTTGATTAATTACAAATTTGTATTAGTTGTCCATAAGGATATATAAGGTGTTGATTTTTGTCCTTAATGAGCATAATCCATCACCTGCTCATGCGAGAATTTCTCTGAAGTATAAATTATTGGCATTATTTTATCCTTCATAAAAACTTTGTTTGTTCTAGCGTCTCCATTGATGAGTGTTTTTTTTATCCATTTCCGTTGTAATGTGATTTATGCATGCATTGGTTAGATTTGATGGTCAAATTTCTAGTTAATGTTTATATTATTTTTATTTTATTAAATAAACTAATATATATATATATATATATATATATCAATATCATGTCATATTTTATAATAAGAATAAAAAAATTTCATCCTTATTAACAACATTATGTTGTAATTACTATATTACCTCTATTATATAAAAAAGGATAATTTGTAATTATTACATTACAGGGCAACATCTTAATTAATTGGTAATTTCCTGCAATGCATCGTTTTATTTGTTTTGTGTTCTCTTATATCTTTAACGACTCTTTTTGTTGTTGTTAAACTTTCTTCTTTTAAATTTAATTAGAACGCTTTATTTTCATTTGATAAAGTACTAAATAAATATTACATAAATCATGAATAATAACATTAATTATACATATAACAAAAGAATTATAAAAACTACAAAAACACGAAGGAAAGTACTGCAGGTATATAATAATATAAAAATATTTAAAATTACTGTTATAAATAATAACAGTAAATTTGTAGAAGCTGTCTAAAGAAACTTTTACAAATAGATCCTAAAATGATATTAATAACGCTTATAACAAGTAGTCCAATACGTCTATAAATAGATTCTTCTTCCAACGTTGCTTATTCATGCAACTGAATAATTAAGAAAATGAAGAGCACTACCTTGTTCGCTATCTTTCTACTTTGCGCCTTCACCTCATACCTACCTTCCGCCACCGCCGAGGACGTGCTCGACGTGGATGGCGATCCGATTCGAAACGGTTTCATATACTTCGTGTTGCCGGCAATAAGAGGAAACGGTGGCGGAATAGAACGAGCCACAATCGAAAAAGACACTTGCATTACCACTGTAGTGCAATCTCCCAATCCAAACTCTAAGGGGTTAGGAATAAAGTTTGAATCTCCACACCTCGCCCATTACATAAACGAAACCCTAATTTTGCGAATAAAGTTCAGTTATCCACAGCAGTGTGAAAAAAAGAATCCTTGGTGGGCCATTGCTAAGGGTATGGCTGAAGGACCACCTGCTATTAAAATCTCTGGTGGGTTCCACGGTACTGAACCCGGTTGGTTTAAAATTCAGAAAGATTCCCAATCCAGTGACTCTAATGACTACAAGCTTGTGTTCTGCAAGTATGATGAGTCCTGGTGTTTGGATATCGGCATTTATGTCGATCCTCAAGGAAACAGGCGTTTGGTGCTGGCTCCTACTGGTAAACCGTTTTTGGTTCACTTTCACAAAATTGGATCTTCAATTGCATGAAGCAGTACCATTGGCCCTGAAACAAAATCATGTGCTTAATTTCTAGTAGTGAGAGACAATTAAGTGTATGACTAATAAAATGGTTTTGTTGTAGGACCAGTCTGAGAGACGCCAAGCACCACATGAATAAAATAAATGCTTTGGGTATAGTAAATTTATCGCAAGACTTAATAAAATAACCAAAGCTTAATTTGTATTGTACCCTTCTCTAATGCTATTGGTCTGGTTACATCTTTGATTTCCCTCTATACATATGTTTATTATTCATTGCATTTATTGCTTTATCCATAAAAGATACCGTACTCATTAAAATACAAAAGTACGGTAGAATTTACCTTTTAATTTTTAATTTTATCTTTAATCTAATTAAAAGATTTAGTTGTCGGTGAAGAAAGAACGAACGGTGAGATTATGATCATAAATGATCTATGGGTGTTCGTGGATTGGTTCAGATCGATTTTAGTTAAATTTAGGATTCAACCCAATTAAATTTGATCGATTCGGTACGGTTCGATTTTCAAAATCTTTTTTTTGAAACCCAACCCATTCATGAACAGTTCGGTTCATACCAACGGGTTACCCATTTAAATTTAATCTTTTTTTTCTTAGAGCTACTATTTTATATCATGATTCATCCAAATATCTAATATAATTAACACAATATGTAAATAGTCATTTTCGTCTATGAATGTGAAGATACATGACAAATTTGTTTCCGAAAGATGAAAATTCAAATTTTAGTTCTCGAAAGTGAAAAAAAGTGTGACAAATCTATTAATCCGTTAACTTTCATCCGTTATTGTTAATGAAAGAGCCTAAGTATAGGGATCGAAGTGAGCCAGGCTGCCTATCAGGGGCCTTTGGCCTGACCTGACTTGTTTACTATAAAGGTCAGGCTAAGGCTTTTTGAAAAGTCTGTTTAAATAAAAAGGTCAGGTTCAAGTTTTAAAAAAAGTCTGTTAGGCATATCAGGCTGGCCTATTTAATATATATATATATATATGTATATATATACACACACACATTAAAACTTAAAATAATATATTTATTTTTCTAAAAATATTTTTTCTTATTATGAAGGTGGATGATCAACCACTTCAAAAAATTACCTTGAAAATCTCATAAAATGATTAAGAGAAACATATTTCTAACTTATAAAAATTTGATAATTTATGATTTATAAGAGAAACATATCTATTATGTTATTTTTATTTTTAATTATTTATTTTTATTTAATCAGGCTTTGTATATAGGCTTTCAGGTCAGGGCAGACCTTTATGCAAGTCAGGCTCAAGCCTTAATAACTTATTTTTAACAGGTAACAAGCCAGACTTAGGCTTAATGATAGTGATGCGGGCCAGGCTCAGGTCTGTCAAAGTCTGGCCTGACTTGACCTATTTTCACCCCTATTTGAGTGGCACAGAGGGACAAAAAATGTCACAAAAATGATTATCAACATGACTGCAGAATAGATTGATAAAAATATCAGTAAATTTCCATTTGACCAAACCATCAGTAAGTTTCCATTGGATAAATTTGTTAGATCCCAAATTTCATTTCATTTAAGGGTAAAATGCAATTTAGGATAAATAGTCATTTTCGTCTCTTAATGTGTAGAGCGTTAACAAATTCGTTCTGAGATATAAAAATTCAAATTTTAGTATATCTATTTATATGCATTACAAATTTGCTACAACTATTTGTTTGTCTTCTCATATCATTGAGACATTATTGGAACATAATAGTATCATTAGATAGTTTTGTCAAATGGAAACTTACTAACATTTTGGTATAGTGAAAACTTACTAACATTTTGATCCAATCTATTTAGCAGTCATGTTGGTAATCATTTTTGTGATATTTTTTCCTTAAATGAATGAATTTGTCGCACTTTTTTCACTTTTAGGGACTAAAATTTGAAAATTTTCATCTTTCGAGGATGAATTTGTCAGTGCTCCACACATTCAGAGATGAACATGACTATTTACACTAACACAAAATTATCAAATGTCTGAAAGTAGTAAAAATGATTCATTTAATACCATTAACATAATATTCTAAAATAGACTAATACAAATTAAAATAAAATATTCTTTAACGAGATTTACTATAATAGTCTGAATTACAATTATTTCCTACAAACTAATTTCTTGCAATAAACTTTGGTGTAACCAGATTTGCTATAACTAGATTTGCTGAAACAAATGAACAAAATATGATTGTTAATATTATAAACATTTGTAGTTCCAACACTTGGAGTCCAATTATTACAATCTTTAAAACCAAAAAAAATAACTCTAAAAGTTTTGATCGGTTCAGTTCGATTTTGATCGGATCTAAACCCGTGATCCAACTCGTACATAAACAATTTTGATCCGTTCGGTTCGATTTTGACCCAAATACATAAATGATTCAACCCAAACTATTCGGATCGGTTTAGATCAATTTGGGTTCATGGATGACCTGTACCCGTGAAAACCCCTAATCCATGGACCGCCGTTAATAGCAGTATCTGGATCAGTCTCTAAGTCAAAGTTAACCATATTTTCAGAAGCCATGTCTAACAACCATAAGTTCAAAGCCTCCATCAATTTCATAAGCAATTTCAGTTTAATAAACCCTATTTTTTCACAGTAACTTGAGGATCACAGTTTCCTCCATGGTTGACATAATTCTTCAAATATTTTTGGCTCAAAAGAGAATTTCGGATAAAGTTTCTTGCCTCCTCCAACTCCAATTTCATAACCCCTTCAGTCAAAAGGTTACATGCCATCCTTTTAGCAGCCTGCTTCGCAGATACCTTCTTTCTGAAGAGCGTCTGTGCTGAAGAGTCTTCATTAGAGGGGTTTGGCAACTTTGGTGGTGGTTGTGAATCATAAGAACCAAAGAGAGAATCCTAACTTTGCGATATCATTTTTTCCAAAAATATATAGGACATGTTTGGGTAAACTTCTTTATAATCACTTATAAAAGAAGAAAATAAGAAGAAAAAAATGAGATGAGCTTTTCCATAAGTAAAAATAAGCTCTTTATTAGTTAATTTTTAGAAGCTTACTAATATAGCTTCTCTAAAATATGAGATGACATTTTATAATTAGCTAATGAAAAACACATTTTAGCTTATGGAGAAGTTCATTTTATTTTTTCTTCTTATTTTATTTTTCTAAAAGTACTTCTAGAGAAACTTACATCCAAAGAGACTCGTACTCTTTACATTTTCCTTTTGTAGGCTAGAACTAGTTTTTAGGAATATGTTTCATTGATAACCTTATTTATTTTACTTTATTATAATATTGTTATATTCATAAAAAATAATAAGAATAATTCAGCATTTTTATTTAGTTTCTTATTAGATAAAATTAAATAAGATGATTTTTTATTTCTCTCTTTTTTCAAAGTCTACGAATTTATGTTGAGTTCTTTCATTCTCAATTTTTATAAAGTCTCTCTCAATTTTTAAAGTAAAGGGTCAAATTTGGTTTAGACCTTATTTTATGTTAGGCTGGCTTTGAGTGCCAGTTCCAAAAGGATATGGAAGGACAGGTCAGGAAATAAAACAATTCGAGGGATGATTTGGAATGCTTCTGTTTACTCTTAATA
Organism: Glycine tomentella; assembly: GCA_007407185.1. NCBI lineage: Eukaryota > Viridiplantae > Streptophyta > Magnoliopsida > Fabales > Fabaceae > Glycine > Glycine tomentella. Next base: position 219,034 of record PYAF01005488.1, read on the forward strand.
AAGAAGAGGTAAGTTTTGAAAGGTAAGGGTTATATTATATTGTATTATATTATATTATATATATATATATATATATATATATATATATATATATATATATATCCTAGCAGATTGGTCCGTCTACTATTACTATGCGGGGACCTTTGCTTTTTCTATCTTTATTTCTTTGAACTATTCATTAATTCCTTAACCTGTTCAAAAAGTTACATTAATTCACATACTATTACAAGCTTGTTACTCCCGGTTAATAGTGTAACTTGTTTTTCTTTAAGAATTACATTTTTTTTATTATAGATAGGAATTACATTATTCAAATCCTTAAAATGATTTATTAGATGTAAATAACATAGAATTTGTCTGCCTGCACTTAATTACTTCTACTTAGGTTCTTATATAGATATAAAAAGAGAGAAAGGGAAAAAAACAAAATAAAAGTGAGATGAAGAGAGTGTATAAATATAATAACTTCATCACCTACAAATTAAACTAGCTAGTTTTTATTTATTTTTGGCACACATGTTTTTTTTATATATATAATTTTTATACAGGAAACTAGCTAGATTGATGAAGTATATTGTTAGCATTCCCTTTATAAATTTTATTCTTCGTAAAGCTTTTTTTGTTATGGGTTATCCTTTAATTAGGTTCACATCTCCATTGTGATCGATTTTGAATCATATATTCTCTTTTTGTCTCGAAAGAATGCATTTAGGTACATGCATTGGTTAGATTGACAGTCTATTGTGTCATGACTTGACCCTTCAAGGTTGTTGGTGATCTATTGTGGTCCATGGTTACCTTTAATTGCCAATTTTCTTATATATATATATATATATATATATATATATATATATATAATAAACTACAGTATATATATATAACCAAACTGAACAAGAGAAAGCCTTCCCCAGCCGCTTTAGAAATGAAGAATACAACGTTGTTTGGTCTCTTTTTCCTACTTTACACTTTCACCTCATGCCTACCTTTAGCCACCTCAGATCACGTGTTCGACACAGATGGTGAAATAGTTCGAAATGGCGGCACATACTACATCTTGCCAGCTATAAAAGGAAACGGCGGCGGAATAGAAAAAGCCGCAACCGGAAAAGAAACTCGGGCTCTGACTGTAGTGCAATCTGGCAACGACGATTCTAAGGGGCTCCTAATAACCATTTCATCCCCTGCCCGAATCATTCAAATCTACCCAGGCCTTGCTTTGGATATTAGCTTCGCTTCTCAGCCGCGCTCCGCTTCTTGGACTATTGTCGAGGATCTACCGGAAGGACCCGCTGTTAAACTCACCGGCTACAAAGGTACGGTGGTGGCTGGTCGGTTTAAAATTCAGAAAGCTTCCCATTACTCTAATGCCTATAAGCTTGTGTTCTGTCGAATTGACGGTAGAACATGTGGGGATATTGGGATTCATGTCGATGATGATGGAAACAGGCGTTTGGTTCTGACTCATGAGAACAACCCGTTATTGGTTCAGTTTCAGAAACTAGATCATCATCAACTGCATCAAGCCCCACTGGCCTGAAAAATCATGTCAGTGAGACACAAGTGTAAAACTAAACAATATAAATGCTTTGGTTGTAATGAATAAATTATTGCAAGACTAAATAAAATAATCAAAGCTTATGCTTAATTTGGTTGCGAGGAGTTATATATCTATATATTATGTTTTAATTTAACTTGTACCTTCTTGGAAGCTATATATTTACATCTTTCCCACTATACATCGGAGATATGAGCCAAATTAAAGTAAAATTTCATGAAATGAAATCGAAGATGAATATAATTTATTTATTTTTGGAAAGGGAAGATACCATTAACTAACTCAAACGATACATTAAGGATGAAAGCATTTGCCATTTCCTGAGAAATCTCAACAAAACGCTAATCATGTACATGAACATGAGCTAGAGAAGCTAGCAAGTAGATTAACAACTTCATTGATATGTTTCTACCAGAGAATAAATATAGATCAAACTTAGCACCTGCCTGTTAGATTATTTGTTTCTCAATTAAAAATTAATTAACTGTATTAAATTCTGAATATGCAATTGTCTTAAATATCGAAAAAAGTTCTTGTTGCATATATATATATATATATATATATATATATATATATATATATATATATATCTAGCTCGTACAAAATTATTGATCTTTCCTCAAAGATATAAGTGATCTTTATAATACAAAAAATTATTAATGTAATTATATCAACTAACTAACTAATGGAATTTTAATTAAAGGCTTTTGGTTTGGATGACTCATTATAAATTCGAAACATATAATTTGTGTTGAGATGATACCTTAATTTCATTCTATGCATGTAGCATCTTGATTTCTATTTTGAAAAAAAAAATAGTTTTTCAGTGATTTAAAATAAAAAATTATTTGGAATTTAAGAATGTAATGCCTTGAATTTTAAGCATGTAATTAAGCTTAGATTAAGCTTATGATTAGGGAGAATAACTAAGCTTAAAGAGTGTTCAGAGAAAAGCTTGAGAAAGAGCTGAGAAAACTGATCTGAACATGTGGCGCGGACAGCGCCAGGGTTCACGCGGTCAACGCCAGGCTTACTGGAAGTTGGCGCTGATGGCGCCAGGTTCGCGCTAGGAGCGCCATTAGTTTTGCATGCCGCGCGGATGGCGCCATGAACGGCGCTGACAGCGCGGGAAGTGGCCTGAAAATCCCAAAGTTGCTGGAATTTCACGCGGCCAGCGCGGGTGGTGGCGCGGGTGGCGCCACATGCCTCGGGAGGTTGGCGCTGGTAGCGCCGGGTTGGCGCCAAGAGCGCCATAGTGTCTGGAGTCCCACGCGGATGGCGCGAGAGCGGCGCGGTCAGCGCGGGAGTTCGGGCAGGCCTATATACAAAGGGCATTTGGACGAAAATGGAGGAGAGAAAAAGAGAGAAACCTCCATTGATGAGCTACAGAGCTTCTTAGTTCCTTCATTGTTCATTTAAACACCTCTGACCCAACTGAGAAAGTGATCAGAGCCCCGAAAGGAGAGAATACCCCCGATTGATTCGTGAGAATCGTCGATATATAGTGAGATTTGATTTCTCTGAGAGAACCTTTGGGAGCTTGGAGTTTAAAGGCGGAGGAAGCCTGATTGAGCGAGCTACCTTAGGGAAAGTGATTCCCTGGTGTTTCTGGACATCACAGAGGTAAGAAACTCGAGCTCTAACCGTTGGTTCTGTGTATTGAATTTTGAGGTTTTGGGGTAATCTTGAGGGGTGTTTTCGGAGGTGTTAGAGCCGTTATTCGACTAGAACTCTGTATAGTTTTGTACTCAGAGAGGTATTCTGAGGAGTGTAGAGCCTTGAAGCATCATTACTGATGAAGTTTGATTTTGGCTCTGAGTCAGTATTAGCAGAGATAAAAGGTTGACTATTTGACTAGTCTGGACCTTAGAGCAGTTGACAAAGTTGCTCATGAGACTATATAGATGAGGTTTATGAGCCTAAACTGCTGATACTGAGGTTTTGGTTTATGAGAAGGCTAAAGCAGAGACATGCTCGATATTAGCCTGATCAGAGTCTTTGCAGAGACTCTGTAGCCTTGTATAGGCTGAGAGGGATCCTGTTAAGGATCAGATGATCACTTGTAAGTGATTAGTTATGTGTATAGAAAGGATGAGAGTTTCTTTTCGTTTGAACGGCTTAGAACCGTGTCTGATACACTATATGCTTGTTCTTGTGTAGGACGTGAGCGTGAGAGCTCAGGTGGTGTTGACCACGAAGCCGGGAGGGCCGGTAATCTGTCTAGAACAGGTAAGCTCACGGTTCATGTTTGTATATCCTCTGCTGTGTTCCACCATATATCCACTAGGATAATGGTTATGATATGTGTATCTGTAAGTAGAGGAACGTAAATAATGTTGTGAATGATGTGATTTAACCCTATTAAAGGGTAGCTGATGCTTATATTTGGCCTGAGCCCAGAGATGGGTGATTTTGATGTATGATTATGAACTGTAAATGCTGTTAAACCCTATGAAAGGGTAATTGATGTATGATAGTTGATGTGAACCCAGAAAGGGGTGCTTTTATGTAAGGCCATGAATTATGAATTGATGATTAATCCCTTAGAAAGGGAATTGATGTGTGTTGCTCCCTGAGAAAGGGATATGGCTAGGTATGACTATATGAAGTGGTAGCATGCCTAAATGTTGATGATACTTGAATGAACCAGTATATAGATGCTATGTCCTGCTATTCTGATCCCTATGAGAGGGAGATTGAGATGTATTGATTGCTATGCTTGATATGTGTTCTGAACCCTGTGATAGGGGACTTGATATACATGGCTATGATGTGATTGAAGTGTAGCATGTCTGGTAGAAAATGAATCCTGATTATGCATGTTGTGCTTGAATAATATCCTATTGTAGTAGGATAGATGATTGAGATTGGGAAAGACCTGGTGCGAGATGAGCCTGTGATATGGAGGTAGCCTCCTACGTGGAGATGTTTCCCATATACACAGAGGCAGCCTTTTCCAGGCAATTGTAATGAGATAGAGGATGAGATGGCCCTGTGATACATAGAGGAGCCTCGTGATAAGAGATGTACCTATGTGCACAGAGGTAGCCTCACCAAAAGGAGATGTGCTTGATATATGGATGAGATGTACCTATATATCTAGAGGAAGCCTCCGCTAGGGATACATGCCAGAGATGTGCCGAGTATATAGAGGTAGCCTTCCTGTGAGGAGATGTTTCCTATATACTTAGATGTAGCCTCTGCATAACAGTTATTGATGTGATGAATGGCTTTATGCCATGAGTATGCCTTGATTTTGGCTGATGGATATGTATGACCTGATTGTAGTCAGATGTATTAGGCATTGATGTGCCTGATGAGTGAACTGGTGTTTCACTGATGATGATATGATTGTGGTTGATAGATCTATGTGTTGTCAGTGAACCAGGGGAAGGAAATACCTTCATGGACCCTGAGTTTACTGAGATTTTATATCTCACCCCGTTTGTGGGACTTATGATGCAGGTGATACCTCAGGAGGAGCAGAAAGATCCCAAGGCAAGAAGCCTGTGCAGGGATAGCTGCTATTTGCACACTTTAGGCTAGATGATATGAGCATGTGGCTCTGATGTTTTGTACCTAGCCTTTCGTTTTGATTGTGTTATACCCTGAGGGGTTAATTGTACAGTTTTGTATCTAAACAGAGATATATGTATATTCACCATATGATATGTACAGTGTATCTGATGATGACATTTGTTGATGTCACTCTTATATATGACTTCCAAACTGCTTATAACTCTGATTGATTATTTGATTGTGTGCGTGATTATGCTTGGTAATGACCCTCAGACTGAAGGGGGCGTTACAAAGAATTTGATGTTAATAAATTAGATTAGATAAATCTAAAACTATTTAGTTCTGTTGTTAAATTATAAGTCCAATTTTAGAAAAACTTCTTTTTGTAGATTTTAGAATTTTTAAAATTGAACTTTAAACCTTAGTATTTCTTTTTACAATTTTTATGTGATAATAAAATATTTTAGGATTAATTATATTTTAAATCTTTGAACTTTTTTCACTTCACTTTTAGTTTTTAATAAAAAAATTGATTAGGATTAATTAGTTCTATGTTTTTGTCCATCAACGTTTTGAGTCTCCCATTATTTATCAATGTTTTTAAAATTTTAACGACATAGACTATATTTAATATTTGATAAAATATCGAAAAAATATATTAATAACATTTATTTATACTTCACAACATTTTTTAGTAAGTGTTAAAGTAAAAATATTTTATAGATCACATGTATTGTATAGTAACGAATGTTTCACTAGCAAATCTGACGATTGTGGAGACAGGAAAAATTAATGACTTATAGCAACAATAGTAGCGGCATTTTTAATGGCCAGTAAAAGTAGTTTTTAAATACATATATTGCAAAAATAACATAACATGAACATGCAAACATCAAAGCCATTATCGAACCAGGATTTGGAAGAAGAGAAAAATATATGATTTACACAACCGAGTTAGGTAAGATGGTATTAGTCAAAAGAAAAAAATGAGTTAACTGTGATAGGATACACAACTTCATAAAAAAATGGGTGTTTTGCCTGAAAATGTGAAATGTTTCATGGTTGACTTTAGGTGAAAGATTGAGATTTTTAAGTACCCAAATTTGAAATTTTTAAAGCAATTTTTTAATACAATAAAAAATGTATAATTTACTTACAAAATTTTTGGAGATAAAGAGAAACACATAATATTGTACTGAAAAGGAAAAAGAAATATAGAATATATGAAACTTAGATTATAACTTGAAATGAGAAATGCAAACTTGAATTATGTTTGTCTTTTCGTTCACTTTTCTAGAGTAGATCATCCACATCATATATATATATATATATATATATATCACTCACTCCATAGGTTACTGGTCTCTCTATTTTTAATTATAAAATCATTTTTAAAAATTTATTTGTTTTTATATAAGATTATTTTCTAATTTCTAGATATATTAATTTTTTTTTATATTTTTACTTAATTATTTTCTTTTTAAATATTAATGAAAAATAAATAAGTGGATGGAAAGAAAAAATAAGTGATTTTGAAATCATAGTATAAATAATTGATAAATTTAATGTGATAATTAATTTTATTATAAGAATTAATTGAATATATCTTATAATAAAAAAGTTTTCCTAATTAAGAATTTGACTGCGTGCACGAATTTCTGCTTAGGATCTTTAACACTCATTTTTTGTTCCCTCCATGAATATGTACTATATCCTATTCAAAGTGCTCTTATATTCTCTCTATATAATTAATTCGCATATGGTCATTTGTATTTAAGAGCTGCAAAGAGCTATAGGTACTGCAATTTGCATTTAAACCCGATTTCTGAATTTCCAATAAATGAGATGGGTTTAGAGCTTTTAGCACACTTGCACTCGCTTGCTGGTGGTGTGGCAAAAGTACAAAAGCAAAAAGCAGCAATGTTGAGGAAACAATTTGAAAAATATTTACTTAAATTAATGATTAGATTTCCATATCAGATATTTAAACTTTACAGGAAACTTTGGCTATACGTTGAGGTTTTCACTCACTCTGATTTCAAAACTAGAAAAACAAAATACATTGTTTCACTCTGGATCTCCTTTATACTATTTTTTTTTTGAAAGGCAAACTTATGTATTATTAAAGGCCACGAACTCTGACCCATCAAACTTATATATGACAGATTACATAAGATGTCTATACGAAAACCACAACATCAAAATGTGGAACTAAGCAATCTCCGTAGTACAATACATTCCAACGGAATCAAGCACCATCTTGCAAAGGAGATTACATCAGGAAAAAAAGCCAATGATTCGAATTCTCCACCGAAATGCCACAGAAAACACATCCAGCATCATCAATCTGTATCATTCTTCGGGATAATGCGGCCTGGGTTGGCAAATGATCCCTTAAAAACCTCAATGAAAAAAATCAAAAGCTCTCCTTTATACTATATATGCTTTTTAAGTGTGATAACTACTTGTACAAATGTTTATAATTTACACAGTTTTGTTGAACCTCACCTATACAAGGAAACAGTTAATCATACATCCAATTTTAGGATCTATCCATCTAGCTACAACGGATCTACAAATATATAATTGTGGAAACAATACTTAATTACATATGCATATATAAATTAGAGTGGAGGCAATACGCATAATATAGTTATATTATTTTAATTAATTACATTTTAAATTATGGAAGTAATTTATAACTGTACATATATATTACATTAGAAAAAAAAATTGTGGAGCAACTGTCCCAAAGTCCTTTAAGAAGATCTGTCCTTGGAAGGAAATGAAAGATAAAAAAAAAAAAAAACAAGAGAATCTTAGATATTAAAAATAATGTAATGAGAAAAAAAAGAGATATAAAAAAAAATGGGATGAAAGAAAAGTTAGGTGTATATGTAAATTACATGCATCACCTGCAAACTATCTATATAGACTGCCATTGCCTTTATTTTATTAATTTATTCTTCATAAAAGCTTTTTTAGTTATGCGTTCTCCATTCAGTTCCTTTTAGGTCCACATCTCCATCGTGATTTTGAATCATTCTCTTTCTTGTGTCACAAAATAATGCATTTAGGTACATGCATTGGTCAGATTGATGGTGGATTGTGTCATGACTTGAGCCTTCAGGGATGTTGACAAACATGTTTTTATTTCTTTAAAATTTTAAAATACTTTTGATTTTGATCCTGTGATTAAAAGCATATTTTTAATCTCTCAAATTTATAAATTGTTATTTTTATTCTGCAAAGTGAAATTCAGAAACTAAAAAAACCGAATTTTTAGTTTTCAAAATGAAGTTTAGGGACTGAAACAATACTCCGCGAATTTGAAAGACTAAAAGAATCAAATTTTTAATTGATGAACAAAAACCAAAGAGTTCAAAATCAAAAGACTAAAAAAATATTTAAATCAATTTTATTTTCATAAAACCTTTTTTTTTTGTTTTGAGTTCTTCATTGATTTTTTTTCATCTCCATTGTGAATCGAATCATTTGCATTCTGTCACAAGTGCATTTAGGGAGGTACGTGATATTTACTTAGGTTGTTGAATCTCAACTACAAGGAAAAAGATAAATAATTATTTTTTTCATTAAAAATGTGTTCTACTAAATTATGAAAAAATAAAATTTAGTTTTCGAAAGTATAAAAAATTGAGACAAATTTATCTCACTGTTAACATTAGAAAGTTTGCCTACAAAGTATATAGAAACAAAAATATCATAAAATTGATGTTCACATGTTTATAGAGACTAAAGTGATGACAAATACATTCATAAATTTAACAATTTATTGACATTTTCGTTCTTAAAAAATATAACTTAATAACAAATATATCTATGAAATATATAAACATAATTAATTGACACAAGAAGATACATGGATCAACGTTATACTTAGAAGTTTCTGATTTTGTTATCGTAAATATTTATTATAATATATTCATAATGACAATTTATCACAAAAGAATCAAAATCTAAGAGGAGACAAAATAATGATAAATTCTCAAATAAAGAATCAATTTGTCAAATCTTAAATAGATCATCTTCAAATAAAAAAAAACAAATATGAGAAATTTAACAACCATAATTATAAAGGGCTTTTATAGTTTTTTCAAACTCAATTAATAATATCCTATATGGTTATAATATATTATAACTTTTTCAAAATGAGTTAATCATCACATATATAATTATAATGTATAACTAATTTCGTTTATATATTTTATGAATATATTTGTTAATAAATTATATTTTTCTAAGACAAAAATATTAATAAATTTTTAAATTTAACAATATATTTATTCGTCACTTTAGTCTCTATATTTATATCAACATCAATTTCACCACATTTTTATTTTTGCATATTGTTACGTAAGCAAATTTCTTAATCTTAACCGTCAAAATTAATAATAAAATGCATTTTTCACCTTTCAAAAATAAATTTTTCAGTGCCACACCTTTGAAAATGATTATTCACCGGAATAAAAAAACAACACCTGCTTTGGCACACTTCAATTTATGTCACGATTTGAGTATTCACGTGGGGTGCATAATTTTCATATGTACTGGAATCTTTTCCGTATTCCGAGTTTGAGTGTGAAACCCCCATTTTCTTATTATGATGGAATTGTTTTAATAAAATTAAAAATATTTTTAAAAATTTTTCTATTAAAAATATAATTATTTTAAAAAAAAAAATTCTCACAAATACTTTAACTTTTGTATACTCATTATCCAAAACTATCACGTCTATAAATAGATTCTTCTTCCAACATTGCTTATTCACACAACTGAAAAAGAAAAGCCTTCCACTATTCCATATATAGCAGCCAAAAAACAATGAAGAATACTGCGTTGTTCACTATCTTTCTACTCCGTGCCTTCACCTCATACCAACCTTCAGCCACCGCTGCTAGTGTGCTGGATACGGATGGTAATATTCTTCGAAGTGGAGGGGCACATATTTTGTGTTGGCAGCTACAAGAGGAAACGGCGGTGGAATAGAATTTGCCGCAACTGGAAACGAAACTTGCCCTCTAACTGTCGTGCAATCTCCCAGTGGCGACTCTATTGGGTTTCCAATAAGGGTTTCACTCCCATTCATCAAAATCCATGAAATCTTTGAAGGTATTGATTTGGAGATTCGGTTCACTTATCGACCGCCGTGTAGCCCCAGTTCTATAGCCACTACTAAGTCGACTATTGTCAAGGATGCTGTTAAGCTTACTAGAACTTCATCATCGATAATAACCGGTTGGTTTCATATTAAGAGGGTTTCACCTAACTCTGAGGACTATAAGCTTGTGTTCTGTGAAGTTGAATATATCAAATGTGGGGATATTGGGATTCATATCGATGATGATGGGAACAGGCGTTTGGTGATCACTCAGAACGATCCATTACTAGTTCACTTTCAGAATGTTAGACCATCGTCTGCATCACTGCATGAATTAAGGCACCACTGGCATAGCCCTGAAAAAAAATTAGGTGCTTTTTTCTCCTAGTGAGAGACTAGTATAATAAGTAAATAAATGCTTTGGTTGTAATAGCATTGTTGTAAGACTACATAAAATAATCAAAGCTTATGCCTTATGTTGTTGTGATTTCATTTGTACCTTCTCCCCGAAACCTATTGATCTGGTATAGATAACACGAATCGATGACAAAATTTCATGAAGAGAAATTGAAATGGAATTGATATTTATAGAATTTCTGACAAGATGGTGGCTTATTATTATCTCCAACATTGTTCAACTCTTAGAGGAAAGAAGGTTAGGAACTTCCGGCAAATCATATGGCATGCAGTAACTGACTAACTTGGTTCATTTAGAATATATATTCTATTATGTGAGCACGCCACGTCAACTATCGGGTAGTTAATTAACGAACAAATAAAACAAGATAAAGTATGCAAATTTTTTAAAAGTAAGAGATAAAATGCGATAAATTAATTTGTTGAAATTAAAATTCACTATAAAGTAAAAAGTAGGAAAAAAAAAAGTACAATTAAGTCTTAGAGTTTGTTGAATCTCACTTACAAGGAAAAATGTACACCTAGCTACTTACAATTCAATTTAGAATTAACATTGTCTTTATTTTATTAATTTAAATATGATTTCAATCTCTTAAATTTAAGATACTTTTGATTTTGATAACCCAATTAAAAATGATTTTTAGTCTCTCAAATTCACAAAATATTGTTTTTAGTTCCCAAAGTGAATTTGAGAACTAAAAAACTGTTAATTTTAATTTTCAAAATGAAGTTTAGGATCTAAAACCAACACTTCTCAATTTTTTTAAAGACTAAAAGGGAGCAAATTTTTAATTGAGTACAAAAATTAAAAGTGTCACTAATTTGCTAATTTAAGTACTAACAACCTATTTAAGTTATTTCATTTTTCATAAAAGCTTTTTGTTTTGGGTTCTCCATTGTGAATTGAATCATTTGCTTTGTGTTACGAGTGCATTTAGGGACGCACGTGATAACTAATCAGTTTCTTGTATGTGACCTACAAGAAAAAAAAACTACACCTACAGTGGTACACTTTAATTTAATCATGTCATGATTTGAGTACTCTTCAGGGTCGTTGGAGATCTATTAATGTGGTCGATGGTTACATGTGTTGGTTGGGTTTGATGACAATTTTGTTGTCAATGTTCTAATTTATATCTATATATAATATACAATAATTTTATATTTTTAAAATAATAATCAAAACAAACAATCCTATTGTTATTACCTAATATAAAAAGGATAATCTAACTTTTGCATTGCACGGCAAAACTTTAATTCATAATTTCTCGGCCATCCTTAATTTCATTTGTTTTTTGGTCTTTGATGGATATTAATTTCAATTTCATTACTTCAAAAAAATACATAAATCTTTAATAATCATCCTCTATCCTCTCTCTATTTAAATTAGAATAAATATCTTAAATAAGACTCAAGGGCATTTTTAGGAATTATATTAAAAAAACATCATTTTAGAAGTTTTTTCTTCTTCATCTAGAGAATTTTCAGGAATATTTTTTAATCTCTCATACCTTTCAATTTCTTTTTTTTTTAATCATATCTTTTATTGAAGTTTAATACTTTCTTAAAAAAATATTAATAAGGTTATTATTGCAAAAGTAATATACATGATAAATGTTTCTATAATAAAAAAGTTATAAAAACTAGGTAAAAATTATCATGCAATCATGTTAAAAATAACATTTAGTAAAAAGAAAAAAGAATTTAATGAATCTGCAATACACACTTTAATTTGTAAGTAAGAACCTGAATTTGATCTCTACAAAATACATTTCTAAGAAACAATGATCACTCAAAATCTCATCGAGAAGTCAAAGACTTATATTCATCTGTTTTTAACCATTTATGAAACAACCATATCTGCACACATAATCTATTACTTATTATTCACGTGGGACGATGTATAATTTTCGTAGGTACGAGAATCTTTTCCCTAACTTGTGTGAGTGTAAACCCACAATTTCCCTTTCATGTTTATCTAAAACTAGCACTGTCTGTAAATAGATTCTTCCATCGTTTCTTATTCACAACTGAAAAAATAGCTGCCTAAGAAATAAAGTCTACTACTTTAATTTGTGCCTTCACCTCATACCTACCTTCAGCCACTGTTGTATCGTGAATGGTAACAAGCTAGAAAACAAAGGCTTTTGCTATATATTGGATGCTAATCTTGGAGGAGGTGGAATAGAAGGAGCCGAACCTGCATGAATATTAAGAACATTTTTCTCCCAGTGAGAGACAAGTGTAACACTAAATAAATGCTTTGGTTGGAATAAGTAATAACATTATTGTAAGACAAAATAAAATAATCCATGCTTATGCCTTCGGTTGTTTTAATTTACTTTGTACCTTCTCCCATGATGACTCTGAAGACAATAACTACAAGCTCAAGTTCTGGGCACGTGAGCATGACACGTGTGGGGATATTGATGTTTAATTATGTCGATTGTAAAGGAAACATGCGTCTGGTGGTGACTGAGAACGATCCGTTGTTGGTTCAGTCTCAGAAAGTTAGATCACTGCATGAAGCATCACTGACCATGGAAAGTCATGTTTCCAATCATGACTCTTGTGTGTATAGAGAAAACAAATTAGTTGAAAGAAGGTAACCTACCTTTGGGTACATTCAAATTTCCTTGAAAGGGATTATATAGCCTCCATGAGCAGTCCGAGATACTCATCCAAACATATGTGAATAAAAAAAGAAGAGAAATATGAATATAAACTGTATAAAAAATAATTCTACAAAAACTAATATTATGAAAAGGATAAACATTGAAAAAAAAGTTTAAAAGGAAAAGCAAAGCACGTGCGTTGTGGAATTTGTCAAAGATTTTTAGAACCTTATGGCTCGTCTAGTGGTCATTGAATAAAATGATAAGATGAGATGCATCGAATAATTCCTATTCCATTTTTATTTTAATTAAATAATTGCCACTAACACCATTATATTTTATTCCACTTACTTCCATTGTCCCTTTTCATATTAATCCAAATTTCTCTTTATAACCAGCAGCTTATATATTGCCTATAAATAGATTATTCCAACGTTGCTTATTCACGCAACTCAACAACAAAAGCCTTTTTTTTTTTATTTTTTTTCCTTTAAAAAATGAAGAGTACTATCTTCTTCGCTCTCTTTCTACTTTGTGCCTTCACCTCATACCTACCTTCAGCCACCGCTGATACTATCTTCGACATAGATGGTAATTTTGTCCGAAACGGTGGCACATACTACATGTTGCCAGTTATAAGAGGAGACGGAGGTGGAGTAGAATTCGCCGCAACAGGAAACGAAACATGCCCTCTCACTGTAGTGCAATCTCCCCTTGAGGTCTCTAAGGGTTTACCACTAATCATTTCATCACCGTTCGAAATCCTTAGCATCAAAGAAGGCCTTATTTTGAACATTGGGTTCACTTTTGTGCTCCCCTGTGCCCTAATTCCTTCTGAGTGGACTATGGTTAAGGGTTTACCAGAAGGACTCGCTGTTAAACTTACTGGGTATGAAAATACAGTGCCTGGTTGGTTTAAAATTGAGAGAGTTTCCCTTGAATTCAACGACTATAAGCTTGTGTTCTGTGCAACTGAAGATAGCACGTGTGTGGATATTGGGGTTTATATTGATGGTGAAGGAAACAGGCGTTTGGTGGTGACTGAGAATAATGATCCGTTATTGGTTCACTTCAAGAAAGTTGAAGTTGAATCATCTACTGCTTGAGGTGGCCTTAAAAAATCATGTGGTTGTGTAAGACTGAATAAATGCTTTGGTTGTAATGATTAAATTAAAGACTGAATAAAATAAGGATAGTCCCTTTACGAATTTCTGTAACATGAAATATGTAATACGTGTAATTATAAAAAATTATATGATTGTAATTTCTTACAAGATGGAGCTATATTGAATGCCAGTTAATTTGGTATAACATTTTTTAACATCACAACAATATGTATAATTCAATAGAATGCCACATGCATTACATAATCATGTCAATTAATTGAATTTGATTTTTTTATAATTTAAATTTAAATTTAATATTTTATTAAAAATATTATATCTTTGATTTTTTCATTCAATCCCTAATTTTCTAATTTTAAATATGGTAGCTTTCATCTTCTTCCCACGTTAACTCGCCACCGATGACGTGCCTCCTACTTTGTCAGTAACCACGATCCACCTCACACCGCAGTTCCTCTTCTCCATAATCTTTTTATGGTTAGGGTTTCGAGTAAAAGATACAGAACGGTGTCGGCATAGACCTCTTCCACACCGTGCGGTACAATAGCAGCAACACACTGCTCTATAGGCACGCGAAAAGACAAGGAACGTAACTAAAGCAGTTTTATGAAGCGTACAGGAAGCGCTGGACGAAATGTGCTATGTGCTTCTGTTTTGCTGTTATTTTAATTATCCTGGCATCTTTTTATTTCTTATTTATTTTTATTGGAAATTTGAGGCTATTCATACTTGTTTTGGCTTCCTCTTTATTATTTAGAAATGGCAAAGTGAGTCTGTTCACAAAAAATGGGCCGGATTAGTCTTAGTTCACCAAAAATATGAGTCGGATCAGACTGATTCACTTTTATAAAGTGGACTAGAAATGTTAACCTGTTCCACTTTAAGATGGACTGATGGACCAACGGATCAGTTCACTTAAAAAATAAAAAAATAATAATTTTTTTTAAAAAGACAAAAGAATTATAAAATTAATTTGATACTAAATTAATACATTAATTAAAGTTAGCAAAACAACATCCATATATTAAATTTAAAATTTGCTAAATAGTAAAAATACAGACTTGATGTGGCTCCACAATTACTTACTTAACATGAAAATCAGTTTGCTTTGCTGGTAAAAATTCCATCATAATTGGTACACATTTTTTTTCCTTCCCTTTCCAATTTGATAATATTTGATAACCAACAACATCGTAAAAAACCAAAAAATCAGCTTGCCTTTCCAGTTTCCAGACAATTTACAGGTCAAATACATAGGATGTGAATGATGATAAGCGTGAGAAAGGGAGACCACCAGGAAAAAAAAGGCATGCATGGAGTGGAGCCATGGACCGTGACATCGTGCCACAGTGGTCCATGTAGCAGAATTGCAGACATGATTACAAAGGAATAAAATAAAAAAGCCATAAATGAAAGGTACCTCCGTACCTGGTGGTGGTGGTTGGTGGCATACTGGCGGTGCTTTTGGCTTTTGAAGTTCTGATGGCTCTGGGTCTTCTTCTTGGGACGCAGATCCAAAACAAAGGAGCGTATTCCCTTAACGGCCAACGCTGCCTTTTGCTTATTGGACAGAGACGCAAACATCGACGGTGCAGGGATAGAGACGTGGGGATGCTGGGACGGAGACGACAAAAGCTCTCTCTGCAACTAATTTGAAAAGTGCATGTGCCGGTGTGCGAAGCGAACACGAATAGGTCACAGTCACGGACTCCGGGAAGGACTCATTGCTCACGGTCATGCCCTCACGGACTCACCCTCACGGTCACGGCCACTCGAACACAGGATACTCGGTGGACAGGGCTACTCACGAGTCTCTCTCTCACTCTCACTTAGTGGGTCTCGAGAAA
This sequence comes from Glycine tomentella, assembly GCA_007407185.1. Taxonomy (NCBI): domain Eukaryota; kingdom Viridiplantae; phylum Streptophyta; class Magnoliopsida; order Fabales; family Fabaceae; genus Glycine; species Glycine tomentella. Next base: position 235,230 of record PYAF01005488.1, read on the forward strand.
ATTCCAGAAAAATGAAGATATTTGTTTCCCAATTTCCCGTAGCCGTAGGTACTATGTTTGTGGGGTGTGTCCGTGTTACTTCGTATTGCGTATAAAATAAGCGTATTTTACATTTCCTGTTAGGCCAGTGGACTGACCCGGTTTTGGCTCACGTTTTTATGGGTCGGGTTGATTCGCCCGTTTTTATTTAGTAGGTTGAAAATGTCAACTCAATTTATCCTTTTTAGTGGACTAAACGAGCTGGTCCAGCGAATGATGACTGTTTTACCGTTATCATCAGCAATTCACGTTAGTCATCCCTGCATTCTTATTTCTTATTGACTTATTTTGAATTCCAGATAGTGAAATTGTATATAGTAGATATGTTGAAATGGCGAAGGTTAAATTTAAAATTGGGAAGATTAAAGTATTTTTAAAAAAAACATTAAATTAAAAAATATATCAAATTTATAAAAAGATTTGTAGACTTTAATTGAAAATATAAAAAAAATTAACTTATTCATTGATACATGTAATATTATATGATTAGATAATATATTATATACATTATTTATTTTAAATTCATATCCTAACAATCATATTTATTCAATTATTGATGCTATGTATTGTTGTGTTTTAGAGTTTTTAAAAGTATATTTCAAAAGAAAAAGTCTCATATTTTTAAAATAATTTTGGTTTAATTATTTATATATAACTTGTGATTATGAATTTTAAAAATGAATAATAATAAGTAAAAGTCTTACATATATCAACTTGACATAATGCAATCGATTTGCCCCCTTTGCACGGCGAATTCTAATATGAAGTAGTGATATTTTTCCCTCACCTGTGAAACACTGATTATTACCATTAGATTTATTTATAAAATATTTAATGGATGAGATGTAAGAAAGGGAACCGGATCAGCATGTTTTTATTCATTTTTCTGTTAATTTTTTTTTCTATTCCGCGCTTCTCATCGCCGCAGTTGTCGGCTCCTTCATTCTACTTTCAAGTTTCATCACCATCATCCAAAATTCCAAACCAAATTCTAAAACTTAATCCATTCCAAATCTCAAATTTTGAACAAATTATAATCTATCAAAAGAAAAGCATATCTCGAACATAAAAAATCAGTGGCAGAGAACGGGAGAGCCGGAGAGGATGGTGCGGAGTCCACAGCACTCTCCTCTCCGGAGAAGAAGTTGTTGTTGACAACCCGCAGGAGAATTGCATGCGTTCCAGAAAGATGAGAAAGATATGGATTTGTTGGAGAAAGATGAGAAAGTGTTTCTCGAGTCATGGGTGTTGAAAATTAATTTTTATGTAAAAGAGAGAGATGAGTGGCAGTGGCGCAAAGAGATTGTTGGCGTGGAGGTGGTGGTGGGAGTTGTAGCCAGGGAGGAGGTGGAGAAGTAACCGTTGGGTTATCTCGGACCCTCAAATATCAAAATGAATGCGGAAGCGGAAATCAAAAAGAGGAGCGAGAGAGACAATCAAAATTTGTTTTACGTGAGAAAACCTTCCTCAATGTGAGAAAAGAAAAACTCACGGGACCTAGTCCAGTATCAAAATCCACTATAACAAATATGGGTTACAATGAATCAAAAACACACCAAAGTGGTGGTACACTCAACCTCTCCCCAATGGTGGTCACTCAAACGAAACCTAGAGTGTTTCACTCAAACTCTCTAAGAATCTCTCAAATATGCAAGCACAGAGGCTTGCTCAAATATGCCACTCAAGACTGTCACTTGAGACTCTCAAATTTCTGTGTGTTTTGCCTCCATCCTTACTCATCTATTTATAGGGTGAAATGGGCTGGGCCTTAAGCCATCAAATCAAATAAGCTTATATCTTATCAATTAAAAGATATCTATTATATCTTATCAAATAAATATCTTCTCAAATAAATATCTTATCAAATAAAGATAAGATTATCAATCAACTAAAAAAAACGGAAATTATCCAACAAATCTCCCCCTTCCGTTTTTCAGTGAGACCGGGGTTCTTCAACTTCAACATCCCGGCCTTCTTTGTCGGCTTCAATGTGTCAAATTCATCAGTCCGGCTCCTTCACAGCAATCTTCAAATTTCCATGCTGGTACCGGCTTGGTCATCATATCAGACCAGTTCAAATCGGTGTGCACTTTGCTAAGTGAGAGCTGTCCAGCTTCCACCATATTCCGGATCCAGTGATATCTCACATCAATATGTTTGGTAAGGGAGTGATAGGTAGAGTTCTTCGCAAGATGAATTGCGCTCTGGTTGTCACACATCAGCTCGTACTTACCTTGTTCATGGCCGAGTTCCATAAGGAACTTCTTCATCCACAACATCTCCTTGCTTGCCTCGGTCACGACAATGTACTCGGCCTCTGTAGTTGAAAGTGCCACACGCTTCTGCAATTTTGATTGCCAAGAGACTGCTCCTCCAGCAAATCTCATCAAATACCCAGTTGTCGACTTTCTTGAGTCGGAATCTCCCCCTAAATCGGCATCCGAGTAGCCTTGCAGCTCGGCTTCACCATCTCCAAATCGGAGGCAAAAATCGGATGTACCTTTCAAGTACCTGAAGATCCATTTCACTGCTTCCCAGTGCTCTCTGCCGGGGTCTGAAAGAAACCGGCTCACCATTCCAACTGCAAACGCCAGGTCGGGTCTTGTGCAAACCATTGTATACATCAAACTTCCGACGGCGGATTGGTACGGGATCTTCAGCATCTCTTCTCTATCTTCATCAGATCTCGGACACTGCCTTTTACTCAGCTTCATGTGTCCGACTAAGGGGGTGCTAACTGTCTTGGCTTTGTCCATGTTGAATCTCTTCAAGATCTTCTCAACATACTTCTCTTGACTTAGCCACAGTAGCTTCTTCGTTCTATCCCAGATGATCTTCATTCCGAGAATCTTTCTTGCAGGGCCGAGGTCCTTCATAGCGAAGGATGAGCTCAATGCCTTCTTCAAGGCGGCAATCTTCTCTTTGTTTTGCCCTACAATCAACATATCGTCAACATATAACAGAAGGATCGAAAAATCTCCGTTCTCATACTTCTTCACAAATACACAGTGATCGGCCTCCGTCTTCATGAACTTATGTTCTGTCATGAAGGAATCAAACTTCTTGTACCACTGCCGAGGTGCTTGCTTCAAGCCATAGAGACTTTTCTTCAATCGGCATACCATGCCGTCGCATCCTGGAGCTCGGAACCCTTCAGGTTGCTCCATATATATCTCCTCCTCCAACTCACCGTGAAGGAATACGGTCTTCACATCCATCTGTTCTACCTCGAGGTCCATTGTAGCTGTCATAGCTAACACAGTCCGGATCGAGGTCATCTTCACAACAGGAGAGAAGATTTCTTCAAAATCAATCCCCTTTTTCTGATTGCAGCCTTTCACTACAATCCAGGTTTTGTATCTTGGCTTCTGCCTGTGCTCTTCCTGCTTGATCTTGTACACCCACTTGTTCTTCAGAGCTCGTCTCCCTTTAGGCAGCTCGGTTAACTCATAAGTCTGGTTTTCATGCAGGGAATTCATCTCGTCCTGCATTGCCTTCTCCCACGCTTCTTTCTCCGAGCTCGTTATGGTCTCATTATAACTCTGAGGCTCACCATCTTCAGCAATGACAGTGTATTCATCAGGTGGGTACCTCATAAAAGGTCTTCTTTCTCTAGTGGGGTATCTCGGCTGTTCTTCCTCAGCCTCATTAGAATCCGATTCTTCATCTTCATCTCGGATCCTAGCATCATCATCATCTTCATCGCCTCCAGCGATCTCTTCACTGGTTTCTCCCCCTGCTTCAGCATTCTCACGAGGGACGGGTTCTTCATCCTCATGAAACACTACATCTCGACTTCTCACAATCTTCTTGTTGATTGGATCCCACAGTCTGAAACCAAACTCGGTTTTCGGCGAACCGAGGTATATGCATTCCTTCGTCTTTGCATCTAGCTTCGCCCTCTCATCATTAGGGACATGCACGAAGGCTCGGCATCCAAACAACCTCAGATGATCATAGGTCGCTCTCCGACCTGTCCAGACTTCCTCTGGAATATCTCCATCCAGCGGTCGTGATGGTGAGAGATTTATCAAATCAACCGCTGTTCTCACTGCCTCTCCTCAATATGCTTTCGCCAGTCCAACATTCGATAGCATACTTCGGACCTTCTCCTCAATAGTGTGGTTCATCCTTTCAGCAAGTCCATTCAGCTGAGGAGTCTTTGGGGGCGTCTTCTCAAGTCGGATCCCGGCTTTTCTACAGTAAGCTTCAAAGGGACCACGATACTCACCACGGTTATCAGATCTGATCACTTTCAACTTCATGCCAGTCTCCCTTTCCACCATAGCGTGAAATTCTTTGAAATATTGGAGTACCTGGTCTTTTGTCTTCAGAAGATAAACCCACACTTTGCGGGAGTGATCATCAATAAAGGAAACAAAATACTGAGCTCCACCGAGTGACTTCTCGGCCATGGAGCAAACATCAGTGTGGACGAGGTCAAGAATGTTCTTGCGTCGTCTGGGTTGATCTGGTTTCACCAAAGAAACCCGGTGCTGCTTTCCAGCTAGGCAGTGCGTGCAACTCTCCAGCACTTGTCCTTTCAATCCGGTCAGTAGTTGTTTCTTCTCCAAAATCTGGAGTCCTTTCTCGCTCATGTGGGCGAGGCGCTTGTACCACAGCTCCAAGCTCGGTTCATCTCGAACATAATTGGCTTCTCCACTATTGATCTTTCCTTGCATGACATACAAGGAGCCTTCTTTCTTTCCTCGGGCCACGACCAAATTTCCTTTGGCCAGCTTCCAGATACTTCCTCCGAAGTAGTTCACTAACCCGGCATCATCTAGCTTTCCTACCAAGATCAAATTCAATCGCATGTCAGGCACATGCCTTACATCTTTCAACTCAAGTCGGCACTCGATATCTGTGGTCAGGATTACATCACCGACACCAACAATCTTGCTGGTCACCTGATTTCCCATCTTCACGACACCAAAATCTCCCTCTCTGTAGGCAGAAAAGAATCCCTTGTGTGGGGTGACGTGGAAGGAAGCACCGGAGTCAACAATCCAAGTGCAGTCATCATACGCTATATTCAAAATTTCTCCACCAAGGAAGAATATCTCGGCATTCGAGTTAGCAGCCACAGGTGTGGTGTTCTGATCACTTCTTCTTTTGGGAACAATCTGATCCGGCTTTACACAGCCGTTCTGTTCATCATTCTGCAAAGTCCTGCAGTCCGACTTCTTGTGTCCTACCTTCCTACAGTAGAAGCACTTCAAGTCATGTTTGGACTTAGACCGGCCTCTGGACTTATCGCGTCCACCTCGATCCCGGTTCTTGCCACGACCCCGGGAGTCGGTCTTTCCTCGGTTCTCAGCAACGTTAGCCTCAAACGTGCTAGGTACACCTCGTTCTCTTCTCCTGGCTTCTTCATTTAGGAGACTGTCTGTCACGACATCCATCGTTAGTTTTCCTTCTGGAACCGAGTTGCTCAACGTTACCACTAAAGTATCCCAACTTTCCGGTAGCGAACTCAGCAACAGCAAAGCCTGCATCTCGTCATCAATCTTCATGTTGGCTTTGGACAGTTGATTCAAAATTCCTTTGTAGGAATTGAGGTGCTCAATCATACTCATGCCGTCCTTGTATTCTAGCTTCACGAGTCGGCGAACCAGGTGTGCTTTGTTCTTGGGAGTCTTCTTCTGAATCATGGACTCTAACTTGTTCCACAACTCGTACGCGTTTGTGAACTCGGACACGTGCTCAAAGAGACTTTTGTCAATGTATTTCCTGATTGTGGCCACGGCCTTCCGACTCAGGATCTCCCACTCCTTGTCCGACTTCCCAGTCGGTTTTTCTTCAAGAACAATGGGATCATAGGATCCTCCATCATCGACCTCCAATAGTTGAAGTTATCTGCGGTCAAGTTGAACATATCTCCGTCGTGAGTTATGCCACTGGTCTCCATCTCGGCTCCTTCAGAACCCTCGAACCTGGGCTCTGATACCACTGTTGGGTTATCTCGGACCCTCAAATATCAAAATGAATGCGGAAGCGGAAATCAAAAAGAGGAGCGAGAAAGACAATCAGAATTTGTTTTACGTGAGAAAACCTTCCTCAATGTGAGAAAAGAAAAACTCACGGGACCTAGTCCAGTATCAAAATCCACTATAACAAATATGGGTTACAATGAATCAAAAACACACCAAAGTGGTGGTACACTCAACCTCTCCCCAATGGTGGTCACTCAAATGAAACCTAGAGTGTTTCACTCAAACTCTCTAAGAATCTCTCAAATATGCAAGCACAGAGGCTTGCTCAAATATACCATTCAAGACTGTCACTTGAGACTCTCAAATTTCTGTGTGTTTTGCCTCCACCCTTACTCATCTATTTATAGGGTGAAATGGACTGGGCCTTAAGCCATCAAATCAAATAAGATTATATCTTATCATTTAAAAGATATCTATTATATCTTATCAAATAAATATCTTCTCAAATAAATATCTTATCAAATAAAGATAAGATTATCGATCAACTAAAAAACGGAAATTATCCAACAGTAACAGGCACACAGCTGCCGTGCCGCTAGAGAAGAAAGGAAGAAGAGGACCATCACCCGCTGGAGAAGAAGGAAGAGCGTCAGTTGAAGCTGAGGGTGAGACTGCTTGCTTCCACGACTCTTCTTCGACTCTGGTCCAGAAACGTTGTGCCGGTGGAGGCCTGGACGGGTTGTGAACAATCGCTGTGGCGTGGTGGTGGGTGGTGTCGCTGTGGTGGTGGTTGGTGCTGGAGAGAGAAAGGAGGAGAATGCTGTGCTTTTTTTTTCTGTTTTTTTTTTCCGTCCCGATAATGAACCGGCAATTTTCGGTAAAATATATGCCTCACCCGTGAGTCCTTTGCTTTTCGACTTCACCTTAGAATTGACCCCTTTGCACGTGTGATAATAAACTGTACAACCTATTAAAGTGAATAGTAATGGATGAAAGTCTTCCTTTTCATTTTTTTTCCTGCTCCTGGGATTTAGTTTTCGTCCTTTCGCACCGTTTCCAACAGCTACTAAACTCCAAGTTCCCAATTCGATGGGCATTGGTGAACCATAGTTGCGTATTCTGATCTTTACAAAATTTCAGCAAGGCTAGCCAACGATGTGCATGACGTGTATGTGTCAATGTCTGCAAATATTTGATTTACTTTACAAAATTTATTGTGCAATATGCACCGTACCGGGTGCATTCTTTCCTCAACTAATTAACTTTTTTTTACATTTGTTATTTCATCTTTAATTTAAGGATAAATAATTATCTTGATCCGTGTATATATACAAGTGATAATTTAATATCTCTGAAAGAAAAAAATAAAATTCTAATTTAATCATTGAATATATAAAAGTGTGACAATTTTATCTTATATATAATTAAATAATAAATTAATATCTAAATTTTATAATTTAATGTCAAGTTGATTTAAAAAAATATAATTTAGCATCAAATTAATTTTTAAACATGAAAACTTAATAATAAAATAATTTTACAAGTTTAACGCCGGATGAAATTGTAATATTTTTTGACATTCAAATACTCCGGCCTAACGAAACAAAATAATTATTTATCCTTAATTTAAACATGTTCTTTAGTAAGTTGATGATAGAAAGGCGGCTCATTTTTCTTTTAATTAAGTTGTTTGCGTGCAGGACTAGAGGCGGCTCAATACTCTCGATCTCAAAGACCCAAAGCTTAATAAATATAATATATAATATAATTTATAGTACATTCCTAAGGAAAATATATATATTTACTTGAAAATAACTTGTTGAGTTAATCCTAAGCAAAAAATATTTTGCTAATTCTTGTTAATTATTTGAGTTACAATTTTTTTATTTATTTAAAGAAAGGAGGATATTAATAAATAACCAAAACGATACATCAAGAGGGAATCATTTTATCACTTCCTGAGGGGACCGCAAATCATGTACATGAACCTGAGATAGATAGGCAAGTACGTAGATAAATAATATATCAAATTCAACCAAGCGCCTGACTTTTAGATTATTTTATTTTCTTTCTTCAGAAAGTGGCTTATTTCATTTCAGTCAGGAGAATAGCATGGATACATAAAATCAAAACTCAGAAGTGTGATGACGAGCATATAATATATGCCGAGTCCAAAAAGCGTCCTTGATCATTAAAAATGGTCTCATCAAAGTTGCGTTTCAGCTCATCATCAGCTCATTGAAGAGTAGAGCTAGGGCTAAGTTGGGGGTGTTTGCTACGTGCATGTTGCATGGCAAGAGAGATGGACTATATATTATTTCTAGCCAAAAATTATACATGAACACCTAATTAATATACCAATATTTGAAACATAGTGAAAAAATATACATACTATATATATTATGATTTGATATGAAGAGAGGAAAAAAAAAGAATAGATATTTATTAAGTATTTAAAAAATATAAATGTCCACGTATCATCGCTCATTCTTAGCCATCATGCGCCACTGCCAACCCTACTTCCTGGACGATCAATTCTTGAATTTTTGTTCATTTTTCTATTGAAGCATGTTACGTACGGTTCGTACTCTCGTAGATGATCACCCATCTCAATCCAGATAATATAATATTATACTACAACACACTTCGTTAAATATAGTATATTATAGGCTTGTTTGGGTAAGTTTCTCTAGAAGTATTTCTAGAAGAAGAAAATAAGAGCAAAAAGATGAGATGAGCTTCTCCATAAGTAAAAATAAACTTTCCATTAACTAATTTGTAGAAGCTCATCAATGTAGCTTCTCTAAAAGATGAGATAACATCTACAAATTAACTAATGAAGAGCTTATTTTTACTTATGAAAAAACTCATTTCATTTTTTTCTCCTTATTTTTCCCTTCTAGAAGTGTTTCTAGAGAAGCTAACATTCAAACAGGCCCATTATAGCACACTTTTTGTTAGGCGTGGTTTTTCGTTGGCATCGTCTTCTAAAGCATTAAATTACAGACAATATTTATAGGACGATTCCTGATTTTTGTTCATTTTTCTAGTGAAGCATGTAACGTGTATAAATCAACAGGCCGTCACCCATGTCTGTCTTTTGTCATAATTTTCTACCAATCGACGTCGGAGGTTGCTACTTGCTAGTTGTGGGCATCCTCTAAAACATTCGCACAGACACGAGATATATAAAAAGGGTGTTATTAAAAAAGTTAGGCTGATCAGTTGGATATGCAAAATGAGTCAGATTAATAAAATTTAGGTCTAAGATCTACTAACCTGTGGGCAGACTTGTGGTTTTGATTTTGATCATGTCCATATCTCGAACCTAAGACCATTAACATGGTGTTGTAATAAGCAAACCCCTTAGTCCAGGTTGACTGGTTGAGGACAGACAGGGCAAAGGTGGACCGGGTAATTTGCTAACTCAAATTTAAAAGAAGAAAATATAAAATTTGCTCATTATTAAATAGGAGTATTAATATTCAATTAGGCTGAGCAATTGTTTTTGGTTATAAAGCACATTTATTTCTTACTAGAGGTAATATTATTGTTCGACCGGGTAGCAAGACTATTATGGCATAACTTTTGTTACGAGTATTTAATTAATGTGTGTGTATATATATATATATATATATATATATATATATATATAAGTTTATATATGTAAGTTTGATATAAATAATGAGAAAGATTATAGAAGAGAAAAAATATTATGTACTAACAATATAATTAATTTTTTTACACTATTATTTAACCATAATTTATTTTGAATAATAAATTTATTGACTTTTAAAAATATTTCAAATGATAATTTGTGATTAAATAATAATAATTTAATACTATTTTATAATTTTAGTAAATAAATATTAAACTCTTAATAAAATAAAATAAAATGTTATAGGTTTCAGACAGTCTAACTTGTGGGGGCTGACTTCTGGTTAGTCGGCTAATTTACTGACTCAATTTTTTAAAAAAGAAATATACAGAACATCTAAAATTATGTACAATACTCTACTTTCTGTAACGTTTTCCTTTTTATTTAATGAATAGGTCTCACTTTGGTTTTTCAGTTTCTTATTTTTTATCTATCAAAAAGGTATTTGTATCTTTAAAATAATGGGGAATTGAAAGATATGTATTTTCTAATGAACTATCTGCCCCAAAAATACTTGCTTTACCAAAAAATGGTCCTAACTTAAAATCTTGTTTATAACGCATTCGTAACATGATTTGGAACAAAAAAGAGTTTTATTGAGTGATTTCTTAACTAAAACCTTTGTTTGTTTGTTTGTTAGTATGAATATTAAATCAAAAAATATTACTTTCAAATGTTGCCTAAATTTAATTATGAAATTTCATTCAATGTTATTTTCTCTCCAGACTATACTTTTAATTACCTGCATTGATATATATATATATATATATATATATATATATATATATATATATATATATAACTACATAAGAAATTATAAGAATTTTTGGTGTTAGTGTGGAGGGCATATAATAATATTTTTTGTTGTATAAATTATGAGAGATTTGTGTAATATAAAAATGAAATATTATTGATTGAAATTTTACTAAATATTAAGAGAAATATATCAGCAAATTGTTACTTATCTTTGAGTAGCTTCGAATCTCCTAGAAGAGATTCGTTTAAATGACAAAAAATACTCATTACAAACATATTTGTATAAAAAAGATCAAAAGGAAAGTGAAAATAAAATTTATAAAAAAATGATGCTAAAAATATATTATCGAAGGATAAACATTGAAAATTAAAAGTTTAAAAGGAAAAGGAAAACACGTGCTTTGTGCTTTGTGAGATTAATTATTCAAAGTGTTAGAACCTATTAGCTTGTCTAGTTGTCTTATATTATACTATATTTCTCATTTGTTCTCGTACATCATTGAATTGACCATCATACTTTGTTTGCTTGCTCTCGACGGAATAGAATATAATATAATAGAATATATGAAATTAAATAAAAAAAATGATGGCATTTTTATTTGGTTATTTTGTTAAAAACAAAGTAAAGTTTGTATTTATTAATTATTTAAAAACTAGATGATAATTATTTAAATTAAATATATACCCATATAATTATTAATAAAAACTCCCCTCTTTTAAATTTCTAACGAGTGTCTTAAGCTACTGATTAGCAAAACTATAATCAAGAACCATACAAGTTGGATCCTTTGAAAAGACTTTTATACGTAACAGTACGTCTCTCTTTTGAATTCTTATCCAATCACATCCTTCGTAACTTTTCCCCTAAATTTTTATCCTACTAAACTGCATTTTCCTTTAAAATTATTCCACTAACAATTTTATTTATTCCACATTTCCACTTGCTTCGATCATCCCTTTTCATATATTTATTCAATTTTTGCCCTAACCAACTCAGCTCGTCTATAAATAGTGTAGACTCTTCCAACGTTGCTTATTCACATAAACGGAATAAGATAGATAGAAAAGCCTTCCATAGCCTCCCAAAAAATGAAGAGTACTACCTTTTTCGCTCTCTTTCTACTAGGTGCCTTCACCTCATACCTACATTCAGCCACCGCTGATGATGTGTTCGACACTGAAGGCAATCCTATTCGAAACGGCGGCACATACCATGTGTTGCCAGTTATAAGAGGAAGCGGCGGCGGAATAGAATTTGCCGCCACCGGAACAGAAACATGCCCTCTCACTGTAGTGCAATCTCCCCTTGAGGTCTCCAAGGGTCTACCACTGATAATTTCATCCCCATTCAGAATCCTTAACATCCCCGAAGGACTTATTTTGAACATCAGTTTCACTTATGTACCCCCCTGTGCCTCAACTCCTTCTCAGTGGACCGTTATTCTCAAGGGTCTGCCAGAAGAACTCCAAGTCAAACTCACTGGCTACAAAAACACAATAGATGGTTGGTTTAAGATTGAAAGAGCTTCCTCTGAATTCAACGACTATAAGTTTGTGTTTTGTACATCTGATGATGATAGCTCGTGTGGGGATATTGGGGTTTTCATCGATCGTGAAGGAAACAGGCGTTTGATGGTGACTCATCAGAATGATCCATTGTTGGTTCAGTTTCAGAAAGTTGAAGCTGATGAATCATCAACTGCATGAGGTGGCCTTGAAAAATTATGCATGTGCTTTCCGGAATTATTCCGACACTTTGGTTCCTTGTAAGTCTGAATAAATAATGCTTTGGTTGTTATAAGTTATTATTATTCCAACCCTAAATAAATTAAATAAGGATATATAGTGCTTTATTTTTATACATATAGTTAGTGCCTCTAATTTCGAATTACCTGTTACATGAAATGTGTAAATGTAATGCATATTGTACACGCATGATTTCAGTGATTCCAAACAAGATATTGTTTTGCAATTTTTTATTTAGGATTTTGTCCAATCAAATAAAAATATGAGACCTTCGAGCAAGAGATCGATATTACGTAGGAAATAACAATAAAATAATCAAAGCATATGTCTAAAGTTGCGCATTTGATTAATTTCCAACTATTTCTTGTTATCTTTCACTTTCATTGTATAACTAAGGATAATAATTATTTTAGTTTCTAAATATATAAATTAATGACCATTTTGAATGTCTGATAATAAATTGATTGATATAATGACAGTTGAGACAGTCTAGTTTCATTAGATGTGTGTAGCATCTTGATTTTTGTTTTTGTGAAGTATATAGGGGGGAATTCCCAAACCAGCACTAAAAATCGTGAGAAAACACACTTGAAGAAACATGTTGAGATTTTTAAATTTCAGCGCATTTATTTCTATTGTCATAAATTTATAGAACTTTAGGAATCCCAAATTTAATATATTTAAAATATTTAAAATTTTAACTTAAGGATTTTCGGTTTTTTTTTTAAAACAATAAATGAAATTAGATGATAGGAATCTAAAACTATTTAGCTATATCATAAAAATATAAGTTCATCAACTTTAGCAGATTTTTTTTTTTGTGTGTGAGTGTAGATTAACGTCTCTTTCTACCCAACAATGCTTAATCACAAACCTTAACTCACTCAAAGGGTCTAATTTCTTAACACAGAGCAAAAGATAATCAACCCATTTTTCTAATTCCCCTTTTATAAAATAGAAATCGTAACTGTTGCGGACAAGAACATAACCATTCTCAGTGAGCGGGAATTTTAACACTTGGTTTCTTGGGAGCAGCACTACTATTATCTTGATCGAGGAGCATGGTCGTTCTCGAAAAATGATGACACTGGAAGTTTTAATACGAAATTTTGAGAATAGCCTTTCCTGGACCTTTGGCTTGGGCGTTCTGGTTAGCACAATCGATATCGTGTCATGACCTTACTGTTCAATGACGTCCTATTTTACCCTTTTTTTAGAATCTTTTCTCACTTATTCAAATTTTTCTGCCTTGTTCCTTGGATGTACAAACTCGCAAAGAAATCATGGGAATTTCCAATAAAATAGATTCAAAACATGCAAAACATGATTAAAAAAACTCATGTTAAAAACCCTATAAATCTCGGTTTATCATTAATTTTAAACAGCCAATAATCATTAACTTAAGCTTCTTTTTAATATTGAAACAAATCTATAATGAAAAGGAATGGAAAGGATCAAATTGAACTATTTTTAAAATATAAGGGATTATAATATTTTTTTTAAAAAAACAAAAGACATTGACTAAAGTAAAAAAAAAATGACCAAAAAGGCCTTAAATAAAATATAAGATGTTGACTTACTTGGACCGGTCCACGTAAATGGTAGCGCATGTGGAAGCAACTTTTTCCCTTGGGCACCTTAAAATCTAGTGTGAGTTTGATCCTGTGGAAATAAATTGAAAAAAATATTTGAATTGACATTGAGAAAAAATATATGAGACTTATATATATAATTTTGAAAATTTCTCTTTTTTACTCCTATTTTAATACTTGGCCTCATCATTGTCTATTTTATTACAATTACTTGCCGTAATTTCTCAGCAGTTATAGTAGTGAAGTGACTCTTGCTAGAGCCTAGAAATCTCTGGGCAACATTTGTGATACACATAAGAGGAAGCCAACTTGGTGACAAGTGATTAGTGCTAAATTTATTCTATATATTAAAGTGATATGGTGAATATAACATATTAATTATTAATTGGCTTAATCTCAAAATATTTAGAGTGATATTCTTATAAATTATTTAGACCATACTCACCTCTAGTTTTTTTAGTGTTTGTAATCTTTGAATTACTTGTTTGAATTCCATGTTTTATAAGTTAGTCGACTATCAGAAATGCTTTTTAGTGAGCATATATCACCTAAATTAATGATACATGATGGAATTATTTGATTAATCTTTGGATATAATTTGCTTCTATGAAAGTGGTAAATGATTATGGCTATATTAAATCCTATACAGTTGTTGTATGTATTTTTAAATAATTAATTTATAAATAATAAATCTCACTTTAAGATTGTTCTTTAAAAAATCGTCTTAAAAAATAGATTTTTTAAGACGGTTTCTTATAAAATCCTCTTAGAATCTTCTAATTTTTTATTTAAAAAAATTCTAAAACAGTTATTTATGAAATCATCTTACAAAGTCTATTTTCTAAGACGATTTTTGAAAAAAATGTCTTAAAATCTTTTAATTCTATTTATTTATTTTAAAAAAAAAAGATATTTTAAGACAATTATTTATATAACTATACTTTTTAAGATGATTTTTGAAAAAATCATATTAGAATTCTCAATTTGTTTTAAAAAAGAAGACTAAGATGATTTTTCAAATAACCATCTTAAAAAATGAACTTTCTAAGATGATTTTTTCATCCATTTTTATTTAAAAAATATTTTTTAAGATGAATTATCGAGAAAATTGTCTTAGAAATTGGACCTTTTAAGACAGTTTGAAAATCATCATAGAAAGTCTTGACTTTCTAAGATGACTTCAAAAATTGTTGAAAATAATCATAAAAAATCTCTCAAAACCATAGTAAAAAACAATTTTTTTACTAATGCTGATAACAATGATGTATGTTTAGTATGTAAACATTTTTCAAGAATAAATCCAATTATTCCGATATATTTCAAGAATAAAGTCAATGTAATCTATGGTGTTACCATAGGTGTAGTGAAAACTGATGAGAAGAAAAACACAAACAATACACTTTCCAACACATACTTTAATAATAGTTAAAATTTATTAAAAGTTACAAATTCAATAGAGACTCTTTAATTAAGAAGTCTAATTCATTATTATTTTTTTTATTTATAATAAATTTTATTCAATAATATATAATATTTTCAAAAGAATATGTTAGATAATATGTTACTTAGGATGAGAAATAAAAAAAAATAGAGTGAAAATGAGATAGAAGAGAATTTAGGTGTTGAAATTATATATTAGTCCCACCTACAATATATTTAAACTAGCTTATTGATATTGTAAAATAAAACTAGCTACATTGATACTGATAAAAAAAATATCACGTGCTTTGTGGACTGATGATGCAGTATACTTTTGGCATTGCCTTTATTATTATTTTTTTTTCAGAAAAGCTTTCTTAGTTCAGGGTTTTTCATTATTTTTCCCCCATCTCCATTGTGAATTGAATCATTTGTTGTGTCACAAATACATTTAGCTAGGTACATGCATTGGTCAGATTCACGGTTTATTATGTCATGACTTAAGTTCATGTTTGTTTGTTACCTATTATGGTCCATGCGTGCATTAATTGGTTAGATTTGATAGGCAAATTTTGTTGCCAACGATATGAATATAAATAATGTTTTTATATTATGAAACAACAATGATCAAAACAAACTATTATATCTTTATTAACAAAATTATGTTATACTTACTTGATTACCTCTATAATATAAAAATAATGTAACATTTACATTATATATATATATATATGGTGATATCTTAATTCGTGAGTACTCTTCTCCATCCTTTCATATAGTTTTTGTTTGATGACTTTTTTTAATCTTTACGTTTTCCCCCTTCTTTGTAATTTATAACACTTTATCATCATAAAATAAAATACTAAAAAAATTACATAAATAATTAATAATAGAAAAAATATTTTAAATTTTTTTAGAAATAATAATGAACAATATTACATATTATCCCGAATATTCATTAATAAATATATTATATAAATAAAATCCAATAGTAATTATATGTAGGGAAAAAAATCAAGTACTGCACGGATAATATATACAAAAAGATTAAAAAAATAAACTATTATAAATAATAACACTAAATTAATGGTGAATCATATCAAAATATTGAAAAAGTAAATAAAATTTGTAATTAACTTCTATATGTATTAAACACACCCAAATAATAAATAATAGTAAAATAATATTATAATAAATATTTATGCAACTAGCTAGCCAGAAAGAGAACACGGGTATATATAAAAAGCGTATCTTTAAATTTTACTGTACTTCTGAAGTTTTTATATTAAGTGGACATAAGTGAAGATTTTAATAATCAGTGTAAATATTTCATTAGCACTTAATACTTTTCTGTTTTATTCCTATCCTATAAGTAGTCCTGATTCTCCCAACATTGCTTATTCACGCAACTAACTAAGAAAGCCTTCCATAGCCTCCCAAAAATGAAGAGCACCATCTTCTTTGCTCTCTTTCTCTTTTGTGCCTTGACCACCTCATACCTACCTTCAGCCATCGGTGATTTCGTTCTCGATGTTGAAGGTAATCCTCTTGAAAATGGTGGCACATATTATATCTTGTCAGACATAACAGCATTTGGTGGAATAAGAGCAGCACCAACGGGAAATGAAAGATGCCCTCTCAGTGTGGTACAATCTCGCAATGAGCTCGACAAGGGGATTGGAACAATCATCTCGACCCCATTACGAATCCGTTTTATTGCCGAAGGCCATCATTTGAGCATTAAGTTCGGTCCATTTGCAGTTATATTGCTGTGTGCCGGCATTCCTACTGAGTGGTCTGTTGTGGAGGGTCTACCAGAAGGACCCGCTGTTAAAATTGGTGAGAACAAAGATGCAGTAGATGGTTCCTTTAAACTTAAGAGAGTTTCCGATGAATTCAATAACTATAAGCTTTTGTTCTGTCCACGAGCTAAGGATAGCGAATGTGGGGATATTGGGATTAGTATTGATCATGATGATGGAACCAGGCGTTTGGTGGTGTCTAAGAACAAACCGTTATTGGTTCAGTTTCAGAAACTTGCAAGTGATGAAGATCCACTGGCCAAGAAAAATCATGGCCTTTCTCGCAGTGAGTGAGGCACAAGTGTGAGTACTAAATAAAATGCTTTGGTTGTAAGAAATCATTGCACTAAATAAAATAATCAAAGCTTATATATGCCTTCCGCTAAGGCTGAATGCAAGAAATTGGTTCTTTCTGGTTATCTTTTGCCACTTGTAATAGTAATTACTTCACCGTCTTTGTTTAGGGCTTCATTATATCCTAAAATTACCGATCTTAATTATTTTTCTACACTGATGTAAGGGATGAATTTTTTTTGTCGCAATTTATAATTTTTGTCACTAATACTTGTATGATTAAAATTTTACCGATGATTTTTTAGAAATTACACATTAAAAATTGTTTTGCATGTCATTATTGTTAAGTAGTTTTTTTAGTTAAACACGACATTTTATTTCCTCTATTCATTACATTTTGATTATATTTTTGATGTTGCAAGCCTTCTTATTTTGTTGTAGAGTTCAAATGTTGTTCTGTATTTCTCACTGAACATTTTAGAAGAGAATCCTTTACGATTTTGTAAAGAATTAATCAACTTTGATGCATAATTAATTTTAGGCTTAAATATGTATTCAGTTTCTAAATTTATGATTGTAATTCCACAATTAAAAGTTTTTCTTTTTAGTCTCTTAAATTTATGGAGTTTTTTTAGTTTCAAGAGTGAATTTAAGGGACTAAAAAGAGCATACTTTTAGTGGATCCCCAAAATGAAGTTAAGAGTTTTAAAATAACATTTTTAATTAAAGTAACAAAATCAAAAGTATCTCAAATTCAAGAGACTAAGAATATATTTAAGTTTTTTTTTTATATATATTTAACTTCCATTTGATTCAGAAGCATCTACAGTCCTATCTTTATGAAATGACACATTTAGTAGGCATATTGCACCATCATCTTGTTGCCAATTATTATTCTCCCCCTGTATTTGTTGTTGTCTATATGCTATTCAACCAACGCTTCTTCAATGTCTTTTGCCAATTTCATGGCTTGACTACGGGATTAAGGAAGAAAAATATACATTCAGTATTTAATCTTCAGATGAAGATCTTGATATTGCCCTTCAGGTAATCGTTGTACTCGAGAGGAAACCAATTCAAATGCATGAGTGTGTTCCCAAGTCTTCTTCCTCCAAATATTGCAACTAAAGTCTTTTGAAATTAAACTATCCAACGTGAAATGCTCCAGTTTATCGTTGAACCTTCAATACTTAACCTGGATAACTTAATCCTTACATACTTTGTGGTATTCTACGCCTCAAAATAAATTTATGCTCTTGAAGTCCATCCTACATGGTCATCTCCAATAGTAAAGGCAGGTAATTCTACAATTTTAATTAATAGGCATTCGACGCTCATTCATAGAATGATGATAATCTGAATTAGATCCATCTATACAATAAATCTTTCATGATGATTCAAACTTCCATTTTCCTTATTCACATGCTTACCCATCATTTTCCTTATTTTTTAAAAGAAACTTGTAAAAATTTCCCCTATTGTAGCCACTCTTTCACCTAAATTGTCTACTTTGCATTGGTTCTAATTTCTTCTTCGTTTTGCTCCAATATATCCACACGATCAGACACTCTTGCCCAGGGAAGGATCCAAGAATTAATACATCATACATACGGGGGTTCAATTTTTTATTTACATAATTATTTAAATATATAACTTCTGATAAATTTATTTAATAATAAATAAAAAGTTACACAAAAATATTTTATTAGTCCTTATTATTTTTTTTAACCACCTTAATTATCCATAAGTGATGATTCTTTAGTCATATTTAAATTTCATCGCTTCTTTCTAAAGAGATATATTTTGTGGGATGAAAGTTAAGAATCTTAATCATCTTATGACTTAACAATAATGTATTACAAATTAAAAATAAATTATGAAAGTAGATTATATGTAATTACATTATTTATAAAAAAAAAATGTATACATCACCTAATTAAATTACACATTTAAAGTAATCAAATTATCTTACTTTTGAATATTCTTTATTACGAGTTCCAATCCCCTTATCGAGCTCATTGCGAGTTTGCGCCACAGTGAGAGGGCACCTTTCATTTCCAGTTGCGCGCACTACTAGTCCACCGCCACTTCCTCTCATAACCGGCACCACAGAATATTCGCCACCATTTTTCTTTTTAAGATGCATATTAAGCAACGTTGGAAGAATCTATTTGTAGACGTGGCGGTCACAATGGGAGTTCTGGATAATATGAATCTGGGATTGGGATATTTTTTTCGGGATTTGAAACTTTGTAGATACATAAATGATATGATTTGATAGGAATAAATAAACTAAAAATGGATATCAAATGAATATTTATAATATATAAGGGTTTATATATCAATCATCTTTATTTTACATCAATTCATACAATAAGATGTAATATATGAAGAATATGGAGTGAGCTAAAGTGTTGTTACTTAAAATATGGTATGAGTTGTGTTATATGAATAACACAAGTATATATTTTAATTTTCACATTTTATTCACATTTGTATCTATTTTACTAATAATATTCGTAACATTTGTAATTAGGTGTATAGGTCATATCAGACCATGTTTGATTAGGTCTGATTTTGATCTGATTTAAAAATATAAAGTTTGGTCTAATTTATTTATTTATTATAAACTTTTTTTAAGATTTGATATGACCTATTTAAAAGTTTGATTCGACCTACAAATCTATTAAAAAACTTATTTTTAATAGGAAATTCTATTTTACAAACTACCTTAAATCAATTTAGAAAAGTTAGAGAAATAATTTTTAAACAGAAAATGTTTCAATATCTTACTTATATTTTCAAATAAGTAATAATCATTTTATGAGATTTCAAAGTGATTTTTTGAAGTAATTGATCATTGACCTTCATAATAAGACAAAATATTTTTAGAAAAATAAATATATTATTTTTAAGTTTTAATATATATATATATATATATTAAATAGATGAATCTGATAAGTCTAATAATTTATTTTAAAAATTTGAATTTGACCTTTTTTATTTAAATAAATTTTTCAAAAAATATTAATCTGACATTTATAATAAACAAATTAGATCAAATCACACCTAACATCTCAGACCAAAAACATCTAATAGACCACATGACCTTCCATCCCTATCATTAATATTCGGTAGTCATGAATCACGATAGTTGTAGGATTGGTTGTATATCCATAATTTATCTTCATATTACAAATTACATTTGGCACTTATACTTAATATTCGGGGACCATCTAATTAAGTTGACACATGAAGTATTTGGGGACCATCAGCTGAATTGCCAAAAACGTGTTTATTGTCCTGAATAAAGTAAATTTCTGGAAGTAAAATAATTATTCTGTATTTTATTTGATTAATTTAAAAGTTGATTTTATTAAATGATTTAATATTTGGGGACAATCAAAGCTGGCATACCTAAAACGTGTTTATTGTCTTAAATAAAATAAATTTAGTGTAATATCACTAATTATAATTAATGTAATTTTCGGTGATATTTACACAATTAAAAGGATTAATAAAAGAAAAGATAATTTTGTCTTTTATCAAAGACAAAGGTGTAATAAATAATTGCTTGGATGCAGCTTGTTTGATGTTTATAACTGACAGACCACGTTTCTCCTGAGATTTTTTACTATGCAGTGCAATTGGATCTTTTTGTTTTCTAATTTTATTCAATTTGATTTTTTGGTCAAATTGAGTGGAGGCCGTTGCAGAGGATTGCGGCGTCGATTTGGAGAAGGAAATGTGTGGATTTGGAGTTATAAATTAGGAGTGGGAGTTTGTCTTTGTCTACCTGAGCTGCTGAGGTTGTCCACGGTGGTGGCGGTGGCTGGGGTCATCCTTGCTTAACCAGTTTTGCAAATATCTGCCGATGGAGTGTGCAATGACATCGAGCCACAACCTGAATCCTATGCTATTCTGGTTTCTTCACCACGAGTAGTTCATACTTGATAGATGGTTGGAGATGGTTGAAAGTTGGGGGAATTGCGGAGGAAACGAGCTCAGGAAAGAAGAACAGAGATGCTCATGGTATTGCTGACAGTGAGAGAGGTCTTCTTTCGGGGGCTGAACATGGAGGGGGGAGGAGTAAACACAAAAAAGGTGAGATCTTAATTTCAAACAATAATAAATAGTGGCGGTTTCAAATGAGCACTATATATTTGTAATTGACAAACCGGATAAAATTAGAAAACAAAAGAACCCAATTATAAAATTAAAAAACTTAAGGGATTTAATTGAGTATTTTAACTAAATTAAGAAACCGAATTGAGTATTTTACCTCCTTTCATCCCTTATCCAAAACTTCCTTTATAACCACCAAGTCTATATAAATAGATTCTTCCAACATTGCTTATTCACACAACTTAACAAGATAGATAAGCCTTCCACAGCCTCCCAAAAAATGAAGAGCATTACCTCGCTCACTCTCTTTCTACTTTGTGCCTTCTTCACCTCATACCTACCTTCAGCCACCGATGCTTTTGTGCTTGACACTGATGGTAACCCTCTTGAAAATGGTGGCACATACTATGTGCCAGCACCAAATAACTGCGGTGGAATAGAATATACCACATTAGGAAACGAAACGTGCCCTGTTACTATTGTGCAACATTACGATAAGACGTGTATGGGGTTTCCGATAACGATTTGGACCCCGGTCCGAATCCGTTACATCCCCCTAGACCTTAATGTGAACATAGGGTTCACTTTCAGTCCCCCTCCGTGTGCCCCCTCTTCTAAGTGGACCGTTTTCAAGGATCAATCAGAATACCCAGACCCCTACCTAGGAGAAATATTACCTATTAAACTTATTAATGGGGAGGACAACAACAACAACAATACAGTTCCCGGTTGGTTTAAAATTCGGAGACTTCCCCTTGACTTTGTTACTAGCTACTTCATTATGTTCTGTCCACTTGACCATAATAGCACTTGTTCGCCTGTTGGGGTTCATTTCGACCAATACGGAAACAGGCGTTTGGTGGTGGCTCAGTATTCGCGCCAAGACATAGAGTTTCACAAACTTTCATACGCATCAAGATCAACTCATTCTTCTGCATGAACAAGTACCACTTAATTGCCCTCAAGAGTCATGTACCTTCTCGTAGTGAGTCACTACTGTAAGACTAATTAAATAAATGCTTCATGTTGTAATAAATTATTGTATGTCAAAATAAATTAATATAATCTAAGCTTGTTATATGTGTCTCCAGAGTAGTATATAAACTATATATAGTTTTTAATCGAATTTAATTTATGCCTTCTCTCGGATGCCATTGGTCTGGTATATCATGTAGCTAGGAGACGAGCCAAAGACTAACATACATTCATGAAAAGAAATTGAAATGGAACATCCATATAATTTCTGAGAAGGATGTAGATATTTTCAATTACAGATGCTATTAACTCCAAGTTCCCAGTTCGTCGTCATTATATGTGTATAAAATATATTTACTTTTATAATTCAGTTATTAATAAATTCATTGTTTAAAAATTTTATATTTTTAATATAGTACTTATCGATCATATTTTAATTAGATTATAAGTGTTAATGTGCAAGTTTTTACCCAAATAAACATAAATATTAACATTATTTAATGAAAAAAAAAATCCTTCATTCCTTACAAGCACATTATTCATAATAAGCATGCTACCTAAGATGTACAAACTCTGCCCTTAGGGGAAGGAGCCTTTCCTTTATTATACTTCCACAATCCTCTAGCATGGTGACGCGTGTCATTGTAGGGCATCCCTACTGTCAAGCATTGTTTTCCTCATTTGCGTCTTTGACATGGCAGTGGTATTGCCTACGCCTCCATTGTGTTCGAACATTGCCTAAATCTCTGTTGTATCTCTCGTGTCTGCTTCAAGGAAGATATGAAAATAGGGGGAGAAGACCATATGATACCTTTTGGGGTCTTCCTTGTTGGAAATTAGGGTATTGGACCAATGGTCGTTCCTAGGATTTTGCCCTTTCGGTGACTCAGGTTATCCTATTTAAGAATATGCTAATTATTTGGTCCTTAGGTTGGTGTGTTCTCTATCGAAGTCCGAGTCTTTTAAGTATGTTTT
>PYAF01005489.1:25419-40998 GCA_007407185.1 Glycine tomentella
TCATTAAGCATGTGGTTTTGTGAAATAATGCATGGTCTATAGAAAGCAAGTAAACATTACCTTTCCTTTTGCCAATGTAAATTACCTCTTCACTCTTACCATCACAAATTAAACAACAATCTTGATTGAAGGAAATTTTATAGCCTTTGTCACATAATTGGCTAATACTAAGTAGATTGTGCTTCAAGCCTTCAACATAGAGTACATTGTTGATTTTGGTATTCAAGCTATCACCAAGGCTTACATCACCTATGATTTTTCCTTTGTTGTTATCTCCATAAGTGACATAGCCCCCATCTTTAAAAATAAGATTTTTGAGCAAGGACATATAACCGGTCATATGTCTTAAGCATCCACTATCAAGATACCATAGAGAAGAGCTTGCTCTAAGACATACCTTCAAAAAGAACAAATTGCTTCAAAGGAGAAGGTACCCATTTGATTTTGGGTCCAAGTGGGTTAGCTGTTTTCTTTTTCTTCTCTACCCAAATGCACTCACCATTTGGGACATAAAACCTTCTTGCAAAACAATGGTAAGCTGTATATGACCTCTTTCCATACAATAGTGACAAGTTACAGCCTTATATGAGTTTCTTGAGAACCTTTTTTGATTGAATCTTGACCTTTTGTTTTTCTTCTATTTTGGAGGTACAAATGTTGTCTTTTGGACATATTTAAAGCTCTTTTTATACCCCAAACCAGAAGTATCACCAAACTGTTTTTGGACACTCAACATGTCATCTAAGTCACATTTTCCTTTGTTGAGTTTTTCCAAGATGTCAATCAGTTCTTGGTTCTTTGAAACAATCTGCAAATATTTTTCTTCTTGATTTAATCTATATTCATCAAATACTTTTTGCAACATCTCATATTTGTCACTAGTTGTAGAGGAAGAGGTACAAACACATCCACTTCATTTGTAGCTTGAAGTAAGTTTTTCATTTTCTTTCTTCAAGTTACAAACTTCAGTTTGTAAATCCATTATTTTAGCAAGATGATCCTCAATACTCTTTTTAAGCTTATTATTTGATTTAGCCAGCTTTTTGGCCTCTTTGTGCATTTCTTGAAAAGGAAAAATAGCTTAATCAAGTTCAGAAGTTACCTCATCATCTTCATCCAGAAGATCATCATTTTCTTCATTGATAATTGAGGTGAGGCACATGTTGGCTTCTTCTAATTCAGTAGAGGATTCAGAGGTTGAAGATTCATTGTCCTCCCAAGCAATGTATGCTCTTCTTGGTTTTGTTTCCTTCTTGCCTTTGTTGTCTTGTTGTTGTTTCTTCAAGTAGATTGAGCATTCTGATTTTATGTGGCAAGGTTTACCACACTCAAAACAAGTAAAGTTGTTGTCAATCTTCTTGTTGTTGCTAGAGCTGTTGTTGGTGGAATTGTTCTTGTTGTTTCTTGTAAATCTTTTGCCCTTGTTCTTCTTTAGGAATTTGCTAAACTTCTTCACAATCAAGTTCATGCTTTCCTCATCTTCTTCATCATTAGAGTCTTCATCCTTCTCCACCTTAGGTGCTGCAGTTTTCAGTGCTATTCCTTTGCTTTTTCTTTTTGCATCTTCACCAAAGGTTAGTTGTGATAATTCAAACTCATATTCAAGTAACTTACCAAAGAGGGCAGCCATGGTCATTTTTGAAAGATCTTTAGATTCCTTGATGGCTGTCACTTTTGGTTGCCAAGCTCTAGTGAGGCACTTCAAAATTTTGATGTTCAATTCTTCAGCATCAAATGTTTTTCGAAGACCCAAGAGATGATTCACTATATGTGTGAATCTTGTTTGGAGCTGAGAAATACTTTCATTTTGATTCATCTTGAACATTTCATATTCATGAATCAAGGAGTGCTTCCTTGATCTCCTTACTTCCTCAGTTCCTTCATGGGTGATTTCAAGCATCTCCCACATCTCTTTGGTACTTGTACATCTAACAGTTCTGAAAAATTCATCAGAAGAAAGGGCAGAAGTTATCATGTTCTTAGCTTTAAAATCATACTGAACAATTTTTTTTTCATCATCATTCACCTCATCCCAATCTTTGGGAATCATGTTATTATCTACCACCTTGATGGGCACCCTAGGACCCTTTTCTATAGCATTCCATGCTCCTGGATCATTGGATTGAATAAAGATCTTCATCCTATTTTTCCAAAAACTGAAATGCTCCCCCTCAAACAGAGGAGGTATGTTTAAGGATGCACCTTCCTTGAAGGTTATTTGTGAAGTATTCATTTTGAAAGAAAAGTGATCTTGAGTATCTTACAAGACCTAGCTCTTGATGCCAATTGTAAAATATGGGAACACTTCACACTTAACCAAGAGGGGGGTGAATTGGTTAGTCTTGGTAATTTAAAAAATTTATTGATCAAAATCAGAGTTTTTCCCTTTTGGATCTTTATCACTTTTGTAACCAAGAATCTTTATCCAGCCCAAAGTTCAACCCAAGAGATGTAATGCTTCAAGAATTTGGTAGATAACAAGAATTCACAAACAAGAAAGATAAAGTCAACCAAATATGCAAAATTAAAACAACAAACAGAGAATTATACTGGTTCCCTTCAAATACTATGAAGCTACATCCAGTTTTCTTCTACTCAACACTAGAGTAGAGTTTCACTATTGTAAATTTCAGTTCTTACAAGTTATTACAAGCCTCTCTTTATCAACCCTAGATAAAGTTCAGAAATCTAAAACACTATTAGTTTCTTAGAGACAACCCTACTGAGAACACTACTCAGCAAATACCCTAGAGAAACATTATCTCTATATTACAAGCAAAAAACTCATTTACAATAGACAAACCAACACAAAATTCAAAAGAGAATTACAACTTCAAAGAATAAGGAAAGAAGTCACCTGATGATCCAAAGAATGATATGCATAAGAATGATTTCACCAGGTTGAATGCAGAATACAAACTCAGAACATAACTTTCCTTAAACTTTGAAAAGAGAAAATCTTGCTTCACTCATCCCTTAAAGACCCATAAGAGTTTTATGGAAGCAAGAACTCAATGAACCCAGAAATATCACTTAGAGAATGTTTAGAAAGCCTTAGAATGCTCAGAATACGAATTACTCAAGTTGGGAAAACAGTTGAGCATGGGTTCTATTTATAGTGATATTTTTAACCGTCAGTAATCGATTAAAAATGCTCCTGTAATCTATTATTTAGCATTTGTAATCGATTATATACGCTCCTGTAATCGATTAAATCGTTCATAATGATTCTAGGTAACTATAACGAACAAATTAATCGATTATTCTAACGTGTAATCGATTAAACCCGAAGTATGCATAATCATGAATGTACTATGTAGTCGATTACAATTTTCCTTAATCGATTAAACTCGGAATTATGAAAAATATGTTTGAACTACGTAATCGATTACAATAATTGGTAATCGATTAAACCAGAGATATGGTATTTTCTATTTGACTTATGTAATCGATTACGGCTTGGTGGTAATCGATTAAAACTGTCACCAAGGCAAATTATATGTGATCTAAGATCAAATAATCGATTATTCCGATAACGTAATCGATTAAACTGTTCTTGAAAAATTTCCAGAAAATACCAAGAACAAAATAATTGATTCTTTGCCTGTCATAATCGATTAAACTGGTGATATTCTATTTTTCCAAAAACACTTAATTTATTTCAAAAACTTAAAGCAGTTTATCAATGCCTTGTGATTTATATTTCTCAAACTTATGAATAATATGAATGGTTGGATCATCAGAAAAACTTCCTTCCTTTTACATTTGATCACAAGCTTTTCTTCAATGCTTCAAAGGCATGTTGAAAGTTCAAAACAATCCTGTCTTGAATCAATGTTCTTTGTGCTTCAAGCAACTTCCCCTCAAATCAACAGTAATCGATTAAGACAGGGAAATGGCTTTTCTCAAATAGCCTATGTAATCGATTACGGATAATGGTAATCGATTATCCTAGTAGAACTTAAAATCCATGATTAACTATGTAATCGATTACAACACTTAAATAATCGATTGAAATCCTTAACAAAGTAGTTTTGTTGTAAACAAAGGCCAAATAATTGATTATTCCAATGGGTAATCGATTACAATGTTCATAAAAGATTTTCCAAAAGAACGAAGAACAAAATAATTGATTATATCAGTAAGGTAATCGATTAAACTAGTGAAAATAGCATTTTTCCAAAAACCTTACAATCAGATTAAAACCTTAACCAAAATATAAAAGCTTTGTTATTTTTATGAAAACCATTTAAGTTTATGAATGAATGAGGGAATGCAATGCAGGGATCATCAGATTAGCCTTTCTCTTACACATAATACAATTAAACACCTTCAAGGCATCCAAGCATGTTGAAAGCTCAAAACCAATCTCGAATAAAATCCTTTTTAATCTTCATGATGCTCCCCCTATATCCAACACAATATTTCTCTCTCAAGGCATTAACCCTCATTCTCTACCCTTTGCATTCTTGACTACTTGCCATAGTGTCCCATTGCACTTCATGAATTATCCAGATGGCAATCTGATAGCTCGTGATAAGGCATTGGAACTCATGGTATAATAGACATTAGGAATACAAACATGTTATTGAAAATAATATGAACACACACAATAACCAAGAGGGGGTGTGAATTGGTTTAAACTTGGCCTTTTTAAAAAATCTTTAAGAATCAGAGTAATAGGATCTTTATCACAATTAAACCAAGAATGCTTCAAATAATCAAACCACTCAGCTCAAGAATACAATTACTAAAACCTTCACTTGTTCAGTAATGAGATTTCACCAAAAGAATCACAAATGAAAATGATAAGAAAAGATTAAAGAAAGTAATCAACACAAGAACTTATACTCATTCACCTCTCAACAAGAGAAGATACATCTAGTTTCTTCTAACCAAAACTAAATTAGAGTTTTACTATTCACAAAATTTAGTTCTTACAAGCTTACAACAATTACCCTAAATCAACCCTAGATTAAGAACAGAAATCTAAAACCCTTTTAGAATCCTAGTGACTAAGTGTTAAGACACTTGGCAAACGTACCAATTGTTGTTGTAGGTTACATAATTTAAAAAAATCTTCTCCATAGGGACTTGAGTTACTCAGTTAATCCAAATAAAATTAACAGTTTAATAGTTATGTACAATAAGTGTAAGTGGAATTTCATGAGTTTATGGAAATAACAGAAAATTACGAAAACTAATAAAATGAAATTAATCTAAGAGAAGTATAGGATTGGACTTCATCATTCATACTCATAATATCCAATTAACATTATCATGTATAAATCCTTTTTTATTATTATTGATGCACACGTTGAATCACCCCAAATCGATTCCTCCAATTTGAGAATCCTAAGAATATTTATCAAATATTGATCCCTCGCATATGAAATAAATATCCCAACATTATAATCATAATCTCGTGTTGTTTGCAATCAAAACGTTATGCTCTATTCCTAGCAACGTAACGTAAAGAGTAAAATCATTCAATTCAAATTCTAAGGGCATTTTCCAGTCAAGCTTAGAATCTAATTTCATGAAACTAGTGCTCAAGTAGAATCAAGCATTAAGAACATAATGAAATTACCAATAATGAGTAGAAAAGATTCATGCATATAACATATATCAAAATAGATACATATGAGTACGAAGATTACATCCAATCCTTAGAGAAAATTAGTCGATCATTGTGAAGAACACACAATCAACTAAAGAAATAATGAAGGAAGCCATCATCAATCCTCTCCGGCAAAGTTTCCTCACCAATTTCTTACTTCTCTCACTCTCTCTAAGCATTCCTAAGTTTCTTCTCACTAAAAATCATCTTTCCTTCTTCATTTGCATGCCTATTTATAGGAAATGGTCACCTGCTGATGTCCACTTGCCCAGGCGACCAAATTAGCATGTTTTCACTAACCTGGCGAGTTAAAGCTTAATGTTGAAAGATACCACTTGCCTGGGCAACTAAATTACACATGAAATACTCGCCTGGGGAGTTAACTTTTAATGGTGAAGAAAGGTCATTAGCCCAAGCGAGTTCTAGGCTAATTTGCTTGCAGAAATTTCCTCTATTGACCATTTTGCCCTTTTATGATTGTCTAGCTTGGTTGGATGCTCCAGATACCATTAATACCTATCAAAACACCGGATTTGATTGAACTAATCTTCCAATTTGTAAATAACATACTTATATATGTACTGACTATAAAACAACTGGGTTTAGGGTAAATTAATCAACAAATTTACTAAAATCAAAAGATAAGTGCCAACATTATAATCTCGAAAGTAGCTAAAATATGGCACTTAACACTAAGACAAAGAGAAACCCTTCTATTCTCTTCCCTTTAGAGAACTCTACTCTATAAAAGATTTAAGACACTTTTGTAATAGTTACAAACAATCAGAAATTATAAAACGAATTTACAATCAAAGTTAATGGAGAGAGACAACCTAATGATCCAATGAATATGAATGAATATGGTTTATCAATCAGGTTTGAAAACAAGTTTCATAACTTCTTCTCCAAACACTTCTTTGATATCTTGCCTGAGAAGAAATCTTTCAATGCAATATGAAGATGTAGAATTTGTGGGACAAGAGTTTCAGAACTCAGAATATCCTTTCTCACTTTCAAATGACTTTTGAAAACAATGAAAATTTCGTAGAGTAGTGTGTTGTTATTTTTAAAAGACCCAACAACTATTTATAACAAACGGTTGAACTGAATGTAATCGATTAAACCACCAATGTAATCGATTAAAACCGCGAATGTAATCAATTACGAATAAATTCAACCGATTAAAATGTTCTCCAACTTTCTAGAAAAGATATATGAGCAAAGTAATCGATTAAATCGTCATGTAATCGATTAACACATAAAGTCTTGTTTTCCAAAATGCACCAAGTGATCGATTACCACAAATCGTAATCAATTATCACAAGAAGACATTTCTGTGACTCCGTGAAGTGTAATCGATTACTATTCTATTGTAATCAATTAAAGTGTTCTTGAATCTTTCTGGAAAAGATTCATTAGCAATGTAATCGATCAATTCACTGTGTAATCGATTAACACAAGAAGTCATGTTCCAAAAACAAGCTAAGTAATCGATTACCATCATATCATAATCGATTATCACAGGAAGACTTCAACTATGATTTGTGAAGAGTAATCAATTACCATATAGTTGTAATCGATTAATATGTTCTCCAAAGGTTAAGTAATCGATTACCATTAGCTGGTAATCGATTAAAGTAGTACGAATTTGTTTTTCCAAAAGAAGCTTTGAACACTTTGGCTTTTTCAATCCAATCATGAATACTTTAAATTTTTTTCACATAACATATGCCTTTTGTAAAACCATGAATGCAAGCCAATGAATAATGTTTATGCAATGCAAAGGATTAAAGGATAAACTTTTATCCATCTAAGAATTACATATGTCTTCAATTGAATGGCATGTAAAAGTTAAAACTTATCCAAGATTCAGATCCTCAACATCTTGATTCTCTTAAAGATCCCCCTATATCTAACACTTATGACAACACCAAAAAACTCCATATTCCACATAAAACACCAATGTGACTGAGTTCCAAACACGAATAGCTCAAGTAGTTATAAAACAATAAAATACTCAAACATCAGTTTTGCCATCACATATCAAGCAACAATTATTGTTAAAGGATACCTTTAATCCTTTGTCACAAAGTTGGCTTATGCTCAAAAGATTATGCTTTAGACCTTTAATGTAAAGCACATTTCTAATTTTGGTTTTGACGTTGTCACCAAATTGCCTTCTCCAATTATTGATAGTTGTAACCCAATCCAAATTTATCACTAGCATACTTTTCACTCTTAACATTTGGTTTAAACTACATTTCCCTCGATAGAGCTTTTTCAAGAGATCTACCAAGTAGGAGATTTCTATTTGTAAAGTCATGCATTTTTCAAGATTGCCCTTTTTGAAATCATCAAATTCCTTTTGTAAAAAACTTTGTTCTTATCTACATTGGAAAAAGAGGATGCACACACAAAACCATTTGCTTTGTAGCTTGAAACAAGTTTTTCATTTTCTTCTTTCAAGTTGCAAAGTTCAGCTTGCATTGAAGCTAGCTTAGTGGTATGCCATCTAAGGTTCTTTGAGCTTGTTATTGGAGATAATAAGTTTTAGAGCCTCCTCGTGCATTTCATTAAAAGCATCAACTAATTGATCAAATTCAGGATTTACTTTTGATTTAGCACTTGAGTCTTCTTCATCAATTGTTGATGTTAGACAAACATTGGCTTCTTCGTTCTCATTAGAAGATTCAGAAGTTGTTGATGCATTTTCTTTCCAAGCTATGTAGGCTCTTTTGGGTTTCCCTTCTTTTTTTCCTTTCTTTTCTCCTAACTGCTTCTTTAAAAAGATTGGACATTCAGATCTGATGTGGCCTTGCTTTCCAAACTCAAAGCAGTTGAAGTTGTTGTTGTTGTTGTTGTCATTCCTTTTGTTGAACTTTGTGAACTTTCTGTTCTTGTTTTTCTTCATGAACTTGCCAAATCTTTTGACAATTAGGTTCAAATTTTTGTCACCTTCATTTTCACTTGAATCATCATCTTTCTCAACCTTTGAGGATGCAACTTTCAAGGCAATATTTTTCTATTTCTTGTTTGCATCTTCTGCATTGATTAGTTGAGACATTTCTAATTCATACTCAAGTAACTTACTAAAAAGTGCATCCATATACATCTTTGAAAGATCTTTAGATTCTTTGACTGTTGTCACTTTTGGTTGCCAAGGTCTTGTTAAGCATTTCAAAATGTTGATGTTGAGTTCCTCTACATCAAATATTTTGCCAAGACCAAATAGATGATTGATAATGTGTGTGAATCTGGTTTGGAGTTGGGAGATGTTTTTCTGTTGTGTTTATCTTGTACATTTCCTACTCATGGATCAAGGCATGTTTTCTTGATCTTCTAACTTCATTATTTCCTTCAAGAGTGATCTCCAGTATTTCTCACATCTCTTTTGCACTCTTGCACCTAATTGTTCTGAAAAAATCATCAAAGGACAAGGCAGAGATTATCATGTTTTTGGCTTTATAATCATATTGAACTACCTTTTTTCATTATCAACGATTTTTGTAGGTATCAAAGGACCTTTTTCAATTGCATTCCATGCACTCCAGGGTCATTTGATTTAATGAAAATCTGCATTCTATTTTTCCAAAAACTGAAGTGTTCTCCCTCAAATATTGGAGGACGGTTGACAGAGGCACCTTCCTTAAAGGTAATTTGTGTGGTATTCATTTTCTTTAAACGAAAGTAGTGATCTTGTGTAACACACAAGAACATGCTCTTGATACGAATTGAAAACAGTATGAACATCACACAAGAACTAAGAGGGGGGTGAATTGGTTATTCTTGGCCAATTAAAATTGCTTAAACAATCAGAGTTAAAAGGGGCCGTATCACAAAGCAACCGTTAACACTTTCAATCAATCAAACTCCAATCTTTAAAGAATGCAATGACAACAAAAATATTTTTTGTTGATTATGAAAAATTATACCAACGAATGACAATTAATAACCACAAGAAAAGATAAAGAAGAAGTAGTCAACACCAAAATTTATATTGGTTCACTTCTCAACCTAGAGAAGCTACATCCAGTTCTCCTAACCAACTAGTTAGAAATTCCACTAATAGCAATTTGTTTCTTACAAGCTTATACAATCACTCTCAATCAGACCTAAATTAAGAACAAGAAATTTAATTTCCTTAGACTCTCTGTGATCAAGACATAGAGAACACTCTTCTCTACTCTTCCCTCTAGAAACACCTATTCTAGACAAGCTTTGAGAAAGACTATTGCTTTAGTTACAGAAACCACAAATTCTAGAAAGAATTAAAACCAAAGTAGTATGGAGAGAAAAAACCTGATGATCCACTACAAATGAATGCAAATGATTACCAAACTTGAATCAAGGTTGAAAGACAAATCACAAAATATTCTCTCCAAGTTCTTTTTTAGAATGTTGCCCAAAAATAAATCCTCTCAAGGAATCTTGAAGCTTGAAGATTTGAGGGTCTAATATATAATAGCTCAAAGTATCTTTTCTCTCTTCAGAAAAGTTATGAAATTCGTTGATATTTCGTTGTTGTATTTGGTTAAAACAATCAACATCTATTTATAGAAAACTATTTTAACTATCAGTAATCAATTAAATCACTAATGTAATCGATTATATCACTTATGTAATCGATTAAATCACTTATGCAATCGATTAAAGTGTTCTTGAGCTTTTTGGAAAAGACTTATGAACAATGTAATCGATTAAATCACAATGTAATCGGTTATCACAGAAAATCTTATTCAAAATCGTTGTCAAGTAATCGATTACCACCATGTTGTAATCAATTATCACAGGAAGTCCATTCTGTGATTATGAACTGTGTAATCAATTACCACAATCTCATAATCGATTAAAATGTTCTTAGTTCTCAAGTAATAGATTACCACTGACTGGTAATCGATTAAACTAGTGAGAAAATATTTTTCCAAAACTTGAAACATTGAACACTTGGCTTTTTATGCATTCATGAAAACCTTGTGTTTCAGAAAAACTTTTTATGAAAACATAAATGCAAACATAATGAGTTTTATGCAATGGATCATAGGATGACTCATTGTAGACATACACAAATTACATTTCATGGTCTAAGAACCTCAGCTTTTTGATCCTTTTTAGCTCCCCCTAAGTCTGACAGTTATGTATTTGTGCTTAATTGTATATTCACTCCTTGAGTGTTAAGAATACTTATATTCATTCAAACATTTGTTTGTGAAAGTCAGAAGTGACTTAGTATTAAAAAAAAATACTCGGGTTCTTAGATTTAGGAGGGGTCTAAGAAGATACTAAAAGTGGTGTTAAGAATACTTGTAAAGTCAGGAGTGACAGATTAGAATACTTGTTTTGATTAGTGGGATCCTTTACTAGTGAATAAAGGAAAATTGGACATAGCTCAAGTTGAATGATCACTATAAACCAAATGTTTCTACTTATTTCCATAATAGGTTTATTGAGTATTCTTATTATATCTTCCATTACTATTTTACACCAGTTGTTTATTTGATTGTTTTAATATTTTTTTGTTTTATCACTAGACGACCATTCTTTTATTTACTACACATTCTCTTTCCTTAGTGTACGACCAATGTTTAACTCAATATTATCCATATTATTCTTGTTATTACGAATTTTTTTATCTTTGATATACACATTATTCAATATTATTTTAATGTGTTTTTTGCTGTTTCAAGTTTGTGTTAAATTTTTCTAACCTTAAAACTTTATTTATATATATATATATATATATATATATAAGATAAGTATTTGTAAATATCCATCCCACGCCTATTGTCAACCGGTTGAAAGAATTGTAATGGTATCTCACCTCTTTCCTAACAAAAGTTTTTTTTTATTAATTTATTAGGTATTAATGAACGCGTCTTTTTTAAATTTATTATTTGGGCGAATAATTCTCCTTATTATTTATCAGTTAAAAGGAAATTTTTTTCATGATTATTGAGATTGATATTTTCTCTTTAGTTATTTTTAATTAATAAATATATCTTTTTCCAAAAATTACATGCCACAATTTCTTTTTATTTCACTAATTTGGTTTTTAACCTTTACCACCCTCGGTTCGTTCTCCTTATTCATTATAAAATAAAATTTACTTATTACTTTTTGAGTATCTTAATCATAATTTTTATAATTTAAAAATCTTTAATTTTTTAATTTTTAATATTTTATCTAAATTTAAAAATTATGACATTACATATGAAATGCATAGAATAAGGAAACATGAACAAAATAAATAAATTCAGCTACCAAATAAGGCAACAACAACAAAAAAAAAAAAACATAAACAATAAATTTTACTGGAAAAAGAAATCAGCCGATTCAATTTATGAAATTCTGAGAATCATTTCCTACTTTAAAAAGGAACTTATTTTTTTTTCTTTTTTTATCCATAATAATTAAAAACGATTATATGAAATTTATAACATGCATACACTACGCTCAAATGGAAAAAAAGTATTTAATTTAATTTTTTGTGATAATAAAATAACATTTATTCTACCAAAAATAGCACCAATATCGGGATCATCCCATTTGACCTTTTGGACCTTTCTTTAACTGACTCGGCGGTGCCAAATGGTCCCAATTCAATACAAGAAATTCATTGCCACATAATAGCACACCATCCACTGCATGCTCTTTTGGTGTCTCCTCAAAACCTCTCTATCTATCTTCACTCTCTCTCCCTGTTCAATTCTCTGTCTCTACTATTAATCCCTCTATGATCTAATTGTGT
Source organism: Glycine tomentella (assembly GCA_007407185.1). NCBI lineage: Eukaryota > Viridiplantae > Streptophyta > Magnoliopsida > Fabales > Fabaceae > Glycine > Glycine tomentella. The sequence goes on from PYAF01005489.1 coordinate 37,785, forward strand.
GTCCACAAGACAAATTAATTACTAAAGAGCATACCCATATTTTGGTTGGTGAATTTTTGCAATACACAAATGGGAACAAAAAGGAGCTTCAATTCTCCGGTTAATGTTTTGTTTGAAAAGTTGAGGAAGGTTCCAATGAAAGTGAAGATTTTTTGTGGGGTATTGCTTGCTGTTTTTGCTTTGGTGGCCTTAAAGCTCACCATAACAAATCACTACTATTTCTTCATAGCTTCTGAAACGGTCCATGTTGCTGGGATAATTGCCCTCATATACAAGCTTTTTGCCCTGAAGACCTGCTCTGGTACATTCCCTTTCCCTCATTGATTAGTATATTTATGAATTGTGTTAATCGTTAATTGCTATTGTGAATTGTTAGCAAGAAATCATAGACTATCATTTTAATCATTGGAGATGAAAATTATTGATTTTTTTAAAGTTAAATTAGGGAAGGGATTGGCTGGGTGTGTTTTTTGTTTTATCTAATTTTCAGGATTTGTGATTGTGTTTGTATTCTAAACTCTAGAGTATGAATAGGATCGGATATATGAATAATTAGGACTTTGGAGGTTGCGTGCGATTGATTTGATTTGTTTGACCTGCATATCTGAATTCAGTTTTGAATTCTCGTTTAAGGGTGTCTTTTTTTATTCGTTTTTTTTATTCCATGAATTTTCATTTAATGTAAATTTTTTATAGAAATTAATTTAGATAGATAAATTTATGATATAGTTGGAAAGTTGGAAAGGGATTAATTAAAAATTTTATTACAGTTCTGACCTATTCTGGTGGTGTAACTCTGAAAACACATCATCCGGTTAATTAAAAATAAAATTCAACGTACGTTATTTTTGTTCACAATTTATTAGCTTTTATTGGCTTTAAATTTATTTTGTTGTGTGCCTGTGTGAATTGATTTTATGGCTTCATCTGGTTGACCATTTTTGTCCAACCAGTTAAACCTATATCAAAAGTCTCGCCGGTTCAATACTCTAATTTTACTGGCATTAGTAATGGTAAGTAAAAAACTCCATTAAAAAAGTAACGGTAAAAAAATGTTTTCTTTGCCAATATTTGTTATTAATTGTTTAATTATCAGCTGTTGTCACCTCTATTTATAAGATTAAGTTTAGTTTAGGAAAAAAAAAGTAAAATTAAAAGAATAAAAAAAAGGTGACATCATTTAGTTGGGTAAAATGTAGAAAGAAATTGAGGAAAATATAAACTATTATAATATATCTAATAAAAAAGTACAAAAATAAGATAAAAATGGTACTTTTAAAATACAAACTATTTTCCCTTCACCTTTATTATAATAAAAATGAATTGCTGAAACATGTATGTATGTAGATGTCACACTTTATTCTTCTTCTTCCATTCCTTTCTTTTTAAGTTACTCCAAAATCAGGAGAGAAGCCTGAAATTCCTTTTTCCATCGGTCCTCTATCCTTCTTTCCTTTAGTACTCCAGCTAGCGTTTCAAACAAAACATAAATGTTTAGAGTCTATTAAGTACAACTTCTAAACAAACAAATATTTAATAACTTTTAGTGATCTGAGCGTTATAAAGGAGAAAAAAACTGACCATAAAATAATTCTTAAATGGAATATCACAACTCACAAAGTCCACAGGTTCACACCTAACCCACCTAACTTGATTTGAACATTTTGAATTGGATTGGCTCACACATTTGAATATATTTAAAAAAAAAACAAATAAGATCTTATTTTTCAACGTGTTGATTTTAAAAGCATTTATAAAAGGTTTTTACAATAAAAAAGCTCATGTAAGTTAGAAATGATCCAAATTTTGACCTTTCATTTTGTTTGGTATATAACAAAGAAGTAGATGAAAGATCAAAGAAAAGGATGGAAACAATTAATCTTTCCTGTTTGAAAACGAATCTAGTAGAAAGAAAAGAAAGAATAATTATATGGCCTACTTAGATATTTTTTTCCTTCTCAATTTTGAAAGCAAGAGAATGTGAGAACAATTATGAGTATTACGATATATATATATATATATATATATATATATATATATATATATATATATAATCTCCTTCAAGGGAATTTAGAATTCCGGCCACCCTCTCACATGAGAAAGTTTTGTGAAAAAGTTAATTAAAAATAATTTCTGAAAATTATTTTAATTCGTTTTTATTGACTTAATTTGAAAGCTCAAAAAGCTTATATAAATTTTAATAATATTTTGAAAAACTATTAATTTCAAAATATTAACACTAATTTAGGCCGAGCTAATCCAAGATGTAGTTCGATCCTGACCTAAAATAGACATCACATTTAATTTATCAAATAGGTACCTAATAGAATATGGACCCATACCATACCAAACCTCGTCTGTCTAATTGTAGTAGCCACCCCCTACACTTTCACACCCGTATTCTCCATTTCTTTTTTCATCATCTAGCTTCTCTAATCCTACCTACCATCATCAAGTTGAAATTACCAGTCTGCAAATTATTGAACCCACAAGGAAACAAATGAACCTTTTCTTTTGGAAGTTTTGTGCTTGTGCACCTTGATGTCTAGGGGAGGGACGAGGGACAAGGTAAAGAATAGTGTTTTAAGAATCAGATTGGACCGGCAGTCTAACAAGAACCTGGTGGTCACACCGGTTAAGTTTCTTGAAAGGATCAAAAATTCATTAGAATCGGGGGTGAGCTACATACACCATTGATTGGGCAATCCGTAAGCCCAATCTGTTTGTTTTTTTTTTATATACGGATTGGGCAATCCGTAAGCCCAATCCGAAAGATTTTTTTTTTTTGAAAGTTAAAATATATTATCTAAAATAATGGTGTGTACAGGTATCGAACTTGTGACCTTTAAGTTATTAATATGATGTTCTAACCAACTGAGCTAATAGACTACTTATGTTAAAAATTAATCGATGTTGATATATATATATATATATATATATCACTAAATTTATTTAATTTAAAATAATTTATTATGTTAAAAATATATGTGTATTAAATATACATTGAAAAATTTAGTGTTATATTTAAAATTTAACATATATTTTTTAAATATGTTTTTTATTTCTACACTTTTTTGTAAATTTCACTTTTAATTCCTAAACAACTTTTTTTAATGTTTTTTATCCTTATTTTTGTAGCTAACAATTTATTTCATATCATTAACTAATTTCACATATATGTAAATTATATGTTAAATTTTACTTATAATTTACA
>PYAF01005489.1:61030-79055 GCA_007407185.1 Glycine tomentella
ATAACTATCTGTCTTAATCGATTACCACTCTCCTATAATCGATTACATAAGTTCATTTCTAAATATGCATGATTGTCTTAATCGATTACCAGTCTACTTTAATCGATTACATAAGTTTATTTCTAAATAGTCATGACTTCATTAATCGATTACCACTCAATCATAATCGATTACATAGGCTTATTTCAAAACTGAACCTGACTATTTTAATCGATTACAATATGTGTTAATCGATTACATTGTATGTTGAACTTTTCCAGGTTGAGCTAAGAACACTTTAATTGGTTACTTGGAATATTAATCGATTACATATGATAATTTAATCGATTACATTCATTTACAGAAGTTGGCTATAAATAGATTATGAGTTTTCTGAAACTAACATCTCTTGAATTCAAAATTTCAAAGTATTCATAAGCCTTCTGAATGTGAGAAAAGTTCATCTGAGTTAGATAGTTCTTGTCCCATACTTTTTAAATCTTCATGGTGTATTGAAAGATTTCAAGGGAAGATTTCAAAGAAGCCTTTGGAGAGAAAGTTCTGAAACTTGTTTTTCATTTCAATTCTGATTGGTAAATCATATTCATTCATATTCAGTGGATCATCAAGTTGTCTCTCTCCATTAACTCTTGTGGTAAATTTGTTTACGAATTTTTGGTTATTTGTAACTATTACAAAAGATTCTTGAAGCTTTTTCTTGAGTGGGTTGTTGAATTCAGGGGGAGCTGCTTGAAGCATAAGCAAAGATTGATTCAAGAATAAGGTTTTGAACTTTCAACATGCCTTGAAGCTTTGAAGATTAATTTATGATTAAATGTAAAACTAAGAAGCATTTTTGGTGATCCAAGTGCACTGCATTCACATCATTCATTAAGGCAATAAGTTTAAGTAATAGAATTTACAAGGCTTTGGTAAATTGTTTAAGTTTTTGAATTGAATCAAAATTTTTTGAAAAATAAAGTTCTCTATTGGATTAATCGATTATATTAAGATAAGAATCGATTATTTTGTTCTTAGTGCATTCTGGAAAACTTTTCAAGAACAATGTAATCAATTACGTATCAGAATAATCGATTATTTTACCTTAGTTCATTTATAAACTGCCTTGATGAACAGTTTAATCGATTACCAACAGGCTGTAATCAATTACATAGGCTAAACAGAAAATATTACCTTCCTGTCTTAATCAATTACCAAAGTTAGTAATCGATTACATTATATGCCTATACTTAACATGTTCTCTTGGTTTAATTGATTACCAAATGTAGTAATCGATTACATAGTTCAATATAATTTATGTAGCTTCCTGGTTTAATCTATTACCAGAATATGTAATTACACAGTGTATTTGTATTTGTGAAACTTTATGTTCTAATCGATTACAAGATGAAATAATCGATTATTTTGTTCGTTGCTCATATCCAGAAGTTTGTTGAACAGTTTAATCGATTACATGAGCAAAATAATCTATTACAGGAGCGTATGTAATCGATTACTGACAGTTAGAAAGTTTGTTATAGATAGAACCCTTGCTCAGCTGTTTTACTAACTTGATCAATTCGTATTCTGAGCATACTTAAGCCTTCTAAACACACTCTTAGTGATTTTCTGGGTTCTTTGAGTTCTTGCTTTCACTAAAACACTTATGGATTATTAAATGATTCTTGAAGTAAGAAGATTCTTTAAAAAGGTTAAGGAATGAGATGTTCTAAGGTTATTTTTATCATTCAACCTGATTACTTATTCATTTGCATATCATAAACTGGATCATCAGGTGATATCTTTCCTTAAACTTTGTGGTTGTAATTCGTTTTGATTTTGAATATATTTTTGATTGTCTATTGTAATTGGATTTCTTGCTTGTAATCTAGAGATAGGTTTTCTCTAGGGGTTGTACTGAGTAGTGTTCTCAGTGAGATTGTCTCTAAGAATCTAATAGATTTTTAGATTTCTGAACTTTATCTAGGGTTGATAAAGGGAGACTTTGTAAACAGAAAATTGCAATAGTGGAACTCCATTCTAGTGTTGAGTGGAAGAAAACTGGATGTAGCTTCATAGTGTTTGAAGTGAACCAGTATAAATCTTTTGTGTGTTGATTATTGTCACTATTTTGGTTATATTATGTCTTTCTTGGTTGTGACTTTGTTTATCAACTAAGTTTTGAGCTATTGGATACCTTGGGCTGAGCATTAGATTGAATAAAGTTTCTTGGTTTCAAAAGTGATAAAGATCCAAAGGGAAAACTTGTAAAATATGGGAACACTTCACACTTAACCAAGAGGGGGGTGAATTGGTTAGGCTTGGTAATTTAAAAATTTATTGATCAAAATCAGAGTTTTTCCCTTTTTGGATCTTTATCACTTTAGTAACCAAGAACCTTTATCCAAAGATCAACCCAAGAGATGTAATGCTTCAAGAATCAAGTAATTAACAAGAATTCACATAAAACAATCAAATATGCAGAATTAAATAAACACACAAGGAATTATACTGGTTCACTTCAAACACTATGAAGCTACATCCAGTTTTCTTCTACTCAACACTAGAGTAAAGTTCCACTATTGCAAATAATATTCTTACAAGAAAATACAAACCTCTCTTTATCAACCCTAGATAAAGTTCAGAAGTCTAAAACACTATTAGACCCTTAGAGACCAAACCCAAACTGAGAACACTACTCAGCATCCCCTAGAGAAACACTATCTCTAGTTTTCATGCAAGAAACCCATTTACAATAGGCAAGCAAATACAAGTTTCAAAAAGAGAATTACAAACTCAAAGAGTAAGGAAAGAAATCACCTGATGATCTAAAGATGATATGCATTAGAATGAATTTACCAAGTTGAATGCAAATAACAAACTCAGAACATGGCTTTCCTTAAACTTTGAAAAGAGAAAATCTTGCTTCACTCAATCCCTAAGACCCATATGAGTTTCAAGGAAGCAAGAACTTGATGAACCCAGAAAAATCACTTAGTGAACGTTTAGAATGCTTTTGAATGCTCAGAGTACGAATTACTCAAGTTTTTAAATCAGCTGAGCATGAGTTCTATTTATAATGATTTTTGTAACCGCTTGTAATCGATTAAAAGCGCTCCTGTAATCGATTATTTAGCACTTGTAATCGATTACATACGCTCCTGTAATTGATTAAAATGTTCATAATGATTATGGGTAACTATAACAAGCAATTTAATCGACTATTCCGATGTGTAAATCGATTAAACCCAACACTGTGAAAAATGTGTTTGTACTATGTAATCGATTACAATAAGTGGTAATCGATTAAAGCCGGCATAGTGAAAAACATGCTTTGAACTATGTAATCGATTACAATAATTGGTAATCGATTAAACCAATGAGATGATATTTTCTATATGGATGATGTAATCGATTACAACTTGGTAGTAATCGATTAAAAAAGTCACTAAGGCAGATTATGTATAATCTAAGTCAAAATAATCGATTAATTCGATAGTGTAATCGATTAAAATGTTCTTGAGAATTTTCCAGAAAGCATCAAGAACAAAATAATCGATTATTTGCCTATATTAATCGATTAAACCAGTGAAATGCTATTTTTCCAAAAACACTTAGTTTATTTAAAAAACTCAAAACAATTTCCCAATGCCTTGTGATTTAATTCTTAAACTTATGAATGATATGAATGCAATGACTTGGATCATCAGAAAACTTCCTTCCTTTTATATTTGATCACAAGCTTTTCTTCAATGCTTCAAGGACATGTTGAAAGTCCAAAATTGTAACACCCCGTAGGCCTCCGGTGCGTTAACATTAATAATATCATATTAGCGCTTGAAGCATCAATATAAAAACTCAACGGAAGCATAAAATCGTTTTTCTTGATACATTATGTATGGAATCACAAATATCATAAACAACACACCCATAAGAACCAATATCATACCCCTGCTGATCCAGTTTTCTCATAACATACATCAATAAGTCAGATAACTTAAACATACAGGCAGATAGTCAAATATACAACAGTTATACTCAGGGGAAAGTCTTATGTCATAAACTCAAATCATAGTTCTGTACATATATACATCAGTTTCCACACCACACTGTGGTGATACAAAAGAATAACAACCCTCCTCGAGGGTATACAGAACTATACATTAGAAACAAAATCAAAATAGAGCCTTCAAGCTCTCCATGTTGCTCCTCAGTCAAGCAGCCTAGTCTCTGCTGGGCCTCCTGCCCTGAGACTGATCTTCTCTTCTAGAAGGGTCACCTGAAACATATAAATCCCCACACGGGGTGAGATAACACATCTCAGTAAGCTCAGAGTCCTTGGGAAATCATTCCCACCCTGGCCCACAGATTCACAACACATAAACAGGCAAACACATCAAACATGGCCCACTGGCCTGGCCCTCTGGCCCTCATCATATCATGATCATCATCATATCCAAATACAATACACGTGGCAGAGCTCCTCAATGCCTGGCGGAGCTCCTCAACGCCCTGACGGAGCTCCTCAACATCAGTATCAAATCAAATATAAGGCAGAGCTCCTCAATGCCTTGGCAGAGCTCCTCAATGCCAGTATTTATCTATTGGCCAACAGATATATCTCAATCACAGCATACATTTATCCAATACAGATGCACACAATATCAATACAAATAATGCCACAGCCAATGCATGCATCATGAATCATGACCAACACTCCTCAGTAGTGTGGTGTGCAAACAAAGCGGGAATTCATCCCCAGGGATACTGAACTTACCTGGTAAGGTCTCAGTCTGCAGTTCCTTCCCAGGTCTGTGGCTCCCGCCACCAACAGTCTCAAAATCAAGGCCTAATCAAGGCACATGCAAATCTCATATCAAAACCAGTCCACAGACATCCAAGTCATAGTACATACTATAACAGAATTCCCCTATCCTAGGGTTCAATCAAGTCTAGCCCATACTAGGCTACTCATAGACCTCACAAGGTCTTCCAAGGCTGAAAGCCAAGCTCCTAAGTCATCTCAGACTCAAGGTAAACACACTGCATGGGCATAATCCCTCATCAGCCTCATGATACAAAATATCACTAGAATGGTTCAAGCCTTGCTCAAGGCACCATTCCATTAGCCTCACAGGCTCATATCAGGCATAATCAAGGCTCTGGCATGGCTCCAAAACCACAAATGACTTATCACACAAGCCACACATACAAGCCACAGAGCCAAGATTCAAAATCATCTAAATCAAAAACTGAAAGCTAATCCTTCATTACTAACTCGCTCTGAGCAAGTTTCTCTACTGGACCTTGGGCTAATTCTAGCCCCAACTCATATGGGTCACTATTCACAAAAAACCCCAAATCCCAAATTAACCGCAGAAACTCGAGTTTCTTACCTTAGTGATGACTAGAAAGGCTTCAGGACAGCTTCCCTGAGCTCTGTAGTCCGTATCAGGCCTTCAATCCTCGCCAAACTCGAGAATCAGAGGTTTTCCTCCCAAAAGGAAAACTCACCAAAATGGGTTTTTGAAAGAAAAGGATGAAGGATTATAGCTTCCTCAGAGTTTCTCTCAAGTTTCACAGCTAAAGGGACGTATTAAGGCTAATATATAAGGTCCTAAAAGCTTGGAAATAGCTCCAATGGAGGTTGGGAGGTCCAAGGAAGAAGAAAACTGGTTTTCCTCTCCTTTTTCCACGTTTTGGCCCTTAAAATATTGCCCCTGACCGACATGCGGCGCCCTTGGCACCACCTTGGCGCTGATGGCGCCAGCTTCCAGTGCATCTGGCGCCCATGGTGCCACACCGGCGCTCCTGGCGCCAACTTCCAGCACCTGTGGCGCTCCTGGCGCCACTCTGGCGCTCTTGGTGCCACATCAAGAATTAGCCTATGTACCCCCGATAGTACATAGGCTTGTTGGCGCGGTACCTTCTGTTCTGCTTAATTTCTGCTATTTTCACCTGCTAACCATCAATTCTAGACTAAAACACCTCATGAAGGCACATAAGCTATATACATACCAAAAGGAAGCTATTTATTTCTTTTACTCCTTTTTATAAAAAGTCTAGGTTATTATAAAAACAATCCTTTGTCTTCAAATTTCTTTATGCTTCAAGTAATTCCCCCTCAAATCAACAAAACTCTGATTTTGCTTTAGAAAAGTTTTAATTTACCAAGCCTAACCAATTCACCCCCCCTCTTGGTTAAGTGTGAAGTGTTCCTATATTTTACATGGGTTTCTCTAGAGGGAAGAGTAAAGAAGGGTTCTCTATGTCTTGATCATTAGGAGTCTAATAGGATTTTAGATTTCTGTACTTTATCTAGGTTTGATAAAGAGTGATTGTTGTAAAGCTTGTAAGAACTAAAATTTGTGAATAGTGGAACTCTAATCTAGTGTTGATTAAAAGAACTGGATGTAGCTTCTCTTGAGAAGTGAACCAGTATAAATTCTTGCGTTGATATCTATTTTTCAATCTCTACTTGCTATCTTGATCTGTGGTTATTGGTGAAACCTTCATTATTCAACAAGTTAAGTTTTAGCAATTGTTTTCTTGGGCTGAGTGGTTTGATTGATTTGAGGCATTCTTGTTTTAATTGTGATAAAGATCCTTTAACTCTGATTTTCTAAAGAATTTAAAAAGGCCAAGTTTAAACGAATTCACCCCTTCTTGGTTATTGTGTGTATTCCTATTGTTTTTAGAGCGATACATGAAGATCTTCAAAGGCTATAGAAAGAATCTACACCATCCTGAAGCATCCATAGTTGAAAGGTACACCGCAAAAGTAACTGTAGAATTTTGTTCAGAGTACCTTGACAAGGCAAAACCTGTTAGGCTTCTCGAGTCTCGGTATGATGACAGAGTCGCAGGTAAAGGTTCACGAGGGTTGCATGTTATAACGCCTGGTTTACAGGAATTGCAACAAGCTCATTTGTATGTCCTGAATAACAGTAATGAAGTCCTGCCATACATAGTTCGTCATGAAGCCTTAGTCAAGGAAAGTAATCCAAGAATGACGAAGAATAGGTTGTTGAAAGAGCATAACAAGAATTTCCTGAATTGGTTTAAAGATGCAATATTTAGTGATGAATCTTCCTTTGAAACAATGAGGAAGTAAGCAGATGGGCTTAAAAGAAATGTTAGATGTTTGTAGGGATACAATATCAACAAGTACTCTTTCTACACCAAACAACAAGATGACAAAAGCACAATGTAAAACAACGGGGTTATCCTTAGGGCCGAATCCCAACACTTCTTTACTGTGTGTGTCTTCAAGTGTAAGTGGGTTGATATCAATAGCAGTGTGCGAAGCGAGGATTTGGGATTCACTATGGTAGATATTAACAAGCTACCTTATCAAAATGAACCTTTCATCATGGGAGAACAAACTAAACAGGTGTTTTATGTAACACCCTGAAATTTCGATAACCGAAAATAAATGTTTGATGTATTTCTTGTGTTATTTGACTATTTGATTAGTTTAGATTAATTAAAATGTTATGTGAATTATGCATGCACAATTGCTTGGTGTAGATGTCAAGTTATGTAGAGTTGTTTAAGTTGCATTGTAATTGTGTGATTTCGAGTTTGACCCAAAACCTATTTTAGTAAAATCACCATCCTGGATTGGTTAACCGTTGGATCGCCGTCAAATTTTAAAGGTAGGCTCCTAACCCAAAACATGTTTGGTTTGTTAGAAGGCTATGATAGAACATCAGAGACCCTCAGGTAAGTTGCAAACCTTAGAAATACTCTAGTGAAAGTGGGATAGTATCTCCATGGATTTTGTTGTATGACTACCTAGAATCCCGAGAGGTTTAGATTCTATCTAGGTTATCATTGATAGATTGACCAAATCTTCTTACGTTATCCCCATCAATATTAGATTTTCCTTAGAGAAGTTGACCTCCATGTATATAAGTGAGATTGTCAGATTACATGGTGAAGCGTCTAGCATAGTATGTGATAGAGATCCTAGATTCACCTCTAGATTTTGGGAGAGTCTGAACAAAGCACTGGGAACCAATAGTTCAACCTATCACCCTCAAACAGATAGTCAGACTGAACGAACCACTTAGTCTTCAGAGGACCTTTGAGGGCATGTGTTTTAGAACAAAAGGGTAGTTGGGAGAGTTTTCTGCCATTGATTGGTAAACAATAGTTTTCATTCTACCATTGGTATGGCTCCCTATGAAGCTCTATATGGTAGAAGGTGTAGGACACCCTTGTGTTTGTTAGAACTTGGAGAAAGTCTCATTTTAGGACCCGAAGTTGTATAACAAACCACTGCGAACTGCTCAGAGTAGGCAGAAGAGTTACAGGACAAGAAGAAAAAGAGCTAGAATTTAAGGTTGGTGATTTGTATTCTTGAGAGTCACTCTGTGGACTGGGGTTGGTCGAGCCATGAAATCCCAAAAATGCATACCTCGTTTTATTGGTCACTTCCAAATTTTCAGAAGAGTCTGCCCTGTAGCATATCAAATTGCATTACCTCCGTCCCTTTCTAATCTTCATAATGTCTTTCATGTGTCCCAACTCCATAACTATTTCCATGATTCTTCTCATGTGGTCGAGTTAGATGACGTTCAAGTGAAGGAAAACTTGACATATGAAACATTGCCTTTGAGAATCGATGATCGGCGAACAAAGCACCTAAAAGGGAAAGAAATTCCTTTGGTCAAGGTGATTTGGGGAGATACATCAGGAGAGGATGCAATATGGGAACTAGAGAGTCAGATAATCCAACCTTGTTTGAGTCAGGTAAATTTATGGGACAAAATTTCTAAAAGGGTGGGAGAGTTGAAAAAAAACAAAGGAACACTTCAAAACAACCAAGAGGGGGGGTGAATTGGTTGAACATTGGCCAATTAAAATTTTAAAATCAGAGTTACCACAGGATCTTTATCACATTCAAAAGTTGTTTCAACACCAAGAATCAATATTCAATCAACTTCCCTTTCCAAGAAGAATAGAAAACAGAGTATAGATTTCTGAGCAATGAAATTGATTCACAAACAAAGCAATTATGAGATGATGAGATTAAGAGAAAGATTAGCCACAGATTTTATACTGGTTCATCTCAAACACTATGAGGCTACATCCAGTTCTTCTACTCAACACTAGAGTAGAGTTCCACTATTGTAAAAATATTCTTACAAGCAAATTTACAAGCCTCTCATCATCAACCCTAGATGAAGTTCAGAGATCCAAAACCCTATTAGATCCTTAGAGACCAAAACCCACACTGAGAACACTACTCAGCTGTTCTTAGAGAAACACTACCTCTACACTTGAAAGAAACCCATTTACAATAGACTAATCTTTACAAAAATTCAAAGAACAGATTACACCATCAAAGAATAAGGAAAAATATCGCCTAATAATCCAAGAATGAATGCACAATGAATGATTCTCAGGTTGAATGACAGATTACAAACACATAAGCAATCCTTTCCTTATGCTTTGAATGAATGAAGCTTCATCTTCTTGATTCAAAAACCCATATGAATTTTGTGAAGCTATGTATGTTAAGAACTCAGAGAAACTCACTAATGAAAGCTCAGAACATTTTTAAATGCTATTTTGGTTCGTAATTTCACAACAGATCAAAGATTACTAACCTCAACATAAGAGGCTCATTTTATAACAGCTTTTTAACTGAAAATAATCGATTAAACACGCCCTTGTAATCGATTATTTATCATTTGTAATCGATTAAATCAAGATAGTAATCGATTAAAATGTTTAAGATATGACCTGAGTTTCAAGAACGAATCATTTAATCGATTATTTCGATACGTAATCGATTAAGACAGAGGCACATGTTTTTCAAAATAAATCTTGTAATCGATTAAAGCAATATGTAATCGATTAAAATGATCTTGAAGCCTTCTGGGTTTTGACAAAGAACGATATAATCAATTATTCCGTGAAGTAATCAATTAAGACAGTCAGCATGTATTTTTCTAAGAATGCATGTTCAGGCAAGTAATTGATTACCAATTTATGTAATCGATTAAGACAGAGAGTTCCATCTTACATACAAAGCCTGAGTAATCGATTAAACCAATATGTAATCGATTACAATAATCATGATTTGTTTTCTTAAGGACACTAAAAACAGAATAATCGATTCCATTGGCTTTGTAATCAATTATTAATTTTGCAACTTTATTTTTCCAAAAACATTGTTTCTTAAGTGCCTTTGTAATGAATTGCTTTTACTTAATCATTTAATCTAATGATCCTAAATGAATGATTAATGCATGATGTGCACATTTAGATTATCAGATCATATACTTCCTTTTTACAATTAATCAAATTGGTTCTTCAAGCTTTCCTTTGAACATTTCCTTTGAGCATGTTTAAAAGTCCAAAACCTTGAAGCTTGATCTTCATTCCTTGATGCTGGCTTCACTTGAATCAACAAGAGTTGTAACACCCTAAAATTTTGATAACCGAAAATAGATGTTTGATGTATCTCTTGTGTTATTTCACTATTTGATTAGTTTAGATTAATTGAAATGTTATGTGAATTATCCATGTGCAATTGCTTGGTGTAGATGTCAAGTTATGTGAAGTTGTTTGAGTTGTGTTGTAATTTTGTGATTTCGAGTTTGATACAAAACCTATTTTAGTAAAATCACAATCCTAGATTTGTTAACTGTTGGATCACCGTTGGGATTTGCGAAATAACATTTGAAGCACGACAAATGATTTTTTCACTAAACCAGAAATTTTAAAATTGGACCAATTCGCCCAGGCGAACTTTGGAAGGCTTTTTGGCTTGCCTTGGCAAGTCAAGTCAGTTTTAAATAGTACTAGCAGCGTAAATGGAAAAAAAATGACCTTCTTCCTCTCCCAAACCACCACCCAACCTCCCACCTGTTAGTATGTAAGTGTCCTAGAGATAATCTAATTTATCAATTGAACACCTTGTACTATTTATCATTTCATGATTAATAAGAGCAAACTTTATCTTTATCATATTTATGTCTCACCTATATTTACGGCAATATGCGTTTAAAGATAAAGGCCCTAGGAATAGAACAAGTGTACACTCGAGGATCTATGATAGGGGTCATGATCATGAGGATTCGAGGACACTACATGTCTATTGCCTAAAGCTTGTTCTTAGTCTTGAATCATCAAGAAAGGGCATTGATGATCTTAATAAGACTAGTACGACATCTTCTACTTGTATAGAGATACAAGGTAGGAACCTCATGGAATGCAGCATGCATGATGATGCCTTAGCTGATGTCGTGGGTGGATCTGTTGGGGAACAGATGGCACTGAATTGACTTGCCGAGAGACTCCACAAGGATTCTTTAAAATATCATTGGATTTCTAAAGTCTCTCATCATTTGGTAGTGCGGATCGTCCTAGACTTGAGGATGTCATCAAATATTGTATCCTAGGGTTATACTTTGACTTTACGACTCTATCCGTCTGAAAATGGAAAGAACAGTGTACTCTTGGGTATAACCTGAATACATGAGTATAGATGGACATGCCGAAAGGACTCACAATCCTTTACAAGGGATTAGTTGTTCACAAGACCGGTAGGGCTTGGATGATTTCTAGTTGACTCGAGAATCTATGCATAGTAAGAGATCACGAGGAGTCATAATCTTTCTTAGAGTCAATAGAAAAAGATTCCTAGTTCCTGTGGAAAGCTATATTTGGTCAATGAAAGAAAAATGATACTTTATCCTTGCTCTCAACTAAATGTGAATGACGATGTGAGGGATGATGGAGACACGATATCCAAATTAGAAAGGTAGATCACTTGATCAACTCAACTAGTTCTGGGGACGCAGAGCATGGCTAGTGCCTTATGTGGTCATTAAATGAATTGAGCTCGTTAAAAGAGTTTAATTG
Organism: Glycine tomentella; assembly: GCA_007407185.1. Lineage (NCBI taxonomy): Eukaryota > Viridiplantae > Streptophyta > Magnoliopsida > Fabales > Fabaceae > Glycine > Glycine tomentella. The sequence continues at coordinate 72,890 of PYAF01005489.1, forward strand.
GTCCAAGTTTATTTATGTTAGTGACTAATTGGGCCTAATGGGTCACACACATAGGTTATCCTTTGTTGCATGTTATAGCGAGTTTGGGCCAATAATTAGTTATTGGGCTTTATCAAGACTATGATTTAAATTGGGTTAGAATTGGACTTCAAGCCCACTTGAATCATGGAAAGCATAAAAAATTTGATCAAGTTCAGAGTTTACTTCAAATTCAGCACTTGTAAGTTCTTCATCTTCACTAATTATGGAGGTGAAACATACATTAGCCTTTTCATTCTCACTTGATGAATCAAATGTTGTTGAGCCATTGTCTTCCCATTCATTGTAGGCTTTCTTTTCTCCTAACTGCATCTTAAAAAATATAGGACATTCAAATTTAAAATGGCTAGGCTTACCACATTCGAAGCAGGAGAAGTTTGCATTGTTGTTGTTGTCATTTCTCTTGTTGGACTATGTGAACTTGTTCTTTTTGTTCTTCAATAACTTGCTGAATCTTTTGAATATTAGGTTCAGGTGTTCATCACTTTCATCTTCATTTGAGTATTCTTCTTTTTCCACATTAGAAGTTGCAGCTTTCAAAGCTATACTCTTGAATTTTATCTGCATTCTCATCATGTGTTAATTAAGACAATTCTAATTCATACTCAAGAAGCTTACCAAATAATGCAACCATGGAAATCTTGGATAGATATTTTGATTCCTTGATTGTTGTCACCTTTATTTGCCATGGTCTTGTTAGACGTTTCAAGATTTTGATGTTTAACTCTTCAGCAACAAATATGTTCCCAAGACCAAGAAGATGGTTCACAATGTGAGTGAATCTTGTTTGGAGCTGAGTATGTTTTTTGTGGTGTTCATCTTGAACATTTCATACTCATGAATCAAGGCATGCTTCCTTGATCTTTTGACTTCATCAATTCCTTTATGAGTTACTTCCAACATCTTCCACATCTCTTTTGCACTTTTACACCTAACAATTGTAAAGCATTCATCAGAAGAAAGTGCAGAAGTAATCATGTTCTTAGCTTTAAAATCATATTGAACAACTCTATTTTCAGCATCTGTCATCTCATCCCATTCTTTGGGAATCATATTATTACCAACAATTTTCCTAGGAACCAAAGGACCTTTTTCTATTGCATACCAAGAACCTCGGTCATTTGATTGAATGAAAATCTGCATTCTATTTTTCCAAAAACTAAAATGCTCTCCTTCAAACATCGGAGGACGAATGATGGAGGCACCATCTTTGAAGGTAATCTGTGTGGTATTCATTTTCTTTAAAAAAGATAGTGATGCTGAATAACACTCAAGAACCAGCTCTTGATGCTAATTGAAAACAATATGAACATACACAATAACCAAGAGGGGGGGTGAATTGGTTTAAAACATAGTCTTTAAAATTTCTTTAAAACAGGCAGCGTATATAGGATATTTAGCACAATTAAATCAAGAATGCTTCAATCAATCAAATCACTCAGCCCAAGAAAACAATTACAAAAACTTAACTTGTTGAGTAATAAAGAATTCACCAAGAATCACAAATCAAGATAACAAGAAGAGATTAAAAGATAAAGATCAACACAAGAACTTATATTGGTTCACCTCTCAGCAAGAGAAGCTACATCTAGTTTCTTCCAACCAAACATTGGTTAGAGTTCCAATATTAATAAAATTTGTTCTTTACAAGCTTTAAAAAAGATCACCCTTTATCAACCCTAGATAAAGAACTGAAATCTAAAACCATGTTAGACTTCTAATGATCAAGACATAGAGAACCCTTCTTTACTCTTCAACCAAACCTTGGCTAGAGTTCCACTATTAATAAAATTTGTTCTTTACAAGCTTAAAAAAGATCACCCTTTATCAACCCTAGATAAAGAACTGAAATCTAAAATCCTGTTAGACTTCTAATGATCAAGACATGGAGAACCCTTCTTTACTCTTTCCTCTAGAGAACCTTACTCTAGAAAAGCTTTATAGAACCTTTTTGTAATAGTTACAAACAACCAAAAATACAAAAATGAATTTACAAGAAAAGTTAATAGAGAGAGACAACCTGATCATCCATTGATTATGAATGGATATGGTTTACCAATCAGAGTTGAAAATGAAAAATAATTTCAGAACTTCCTCTCCAAAAGCTTCTTTGAAATCTTGCCCAAGAAATCTTTCAATACACCATGAAGATTTGAATATGTGGGTCAAATGTTAGAAATGAAGAAGATCATGAAGAATCAAGTTGAGGAAGATCATGAAGAATCAAATTGAGGAAGATTACAAGTTTTGATTTTACATGTCCACTCAAATTGATGGCATATGTATTTGTTCAAGCTTGGTTCAAGAAGCTAAAGTCTCTTATTCCTCACTTAGATTGATCAATTCATGCATTCATTCATTCAGTAATTCATGATTGAGTCATATGAAATTATTAATCAATTGGTATGACATTAAGGCAATAAGGTATTCATAAAAATCATTTTTCACTGTTTTAATCGATTACCAATATGATATAATCGATTAAATGCATATAGATAGAATTGCACATTGTATAAAGAACACTTTAATTGATTACCAATAATTTGTAATCTATTAAATTAGTCTGACTTTGTTAAGTCGTTCTGTGATAATTAATTACTTCACGGAATAATCAATTATCTAAGTCTCTGCATAATTCACAGAAGCATTTTTATTTGGTTTAATTGATTACCAGATTATTGCAATCGATTAAATATGCATTATTGAGTTTTTCACACTTCCTGTGATGATCGATTATTTGAGACATTAATCGATTACTATAGTGTACCAGAAAATCCTAACCTCCTGGAATAATCGATTACAAGAAGGATTAATCGATTATTTGTTCTTGAGATTTTTTCCAGATTTTTGATGAACACTTTAATCGATTACTTGAGTTCAAATAATTGATTACACTTATGGAACAATCGATTATAGGTAGTTAATTCTATTTTTTATAAATAGAAGGAACTTATTCTGTTATGTGTGGATATTAAGTTTTCGAACAAGCCTTGTGAAAATCACTTTCTGAGAGTTCTAAAGTCACCAAGGCATATTAGAATCAAAAATTAAAAGTAGATTCAAGAATCATGATGATTTTCATTGGTTGAGTCATCTGTAAAATATAGGAACATTTCACACTTAACCAAGAAGGGGGGTGAATTGGTTAGGCTTGGTAATTTAAAAAAAATATGGATCAAAATCATAGTTTTTCCCTTTTTGGATCTTTATCACTTTAGTAACCAAGAACTTCTATTCAAACTTCAACCCAAGAGATGTAATGCTTCAAGAATTTAGTAGATGACAAGAATTCACAAAAGACAACCAAATATGCGGAATTAAATCAACACACAGAGATTTATACTGGTTCACTTCAAACACTATGAAGCTACATCCAATTTTCTTCTACTCAACACTAGAGTAGAGTTCGACTATTGTAAATTTCAGTTCTTACAAGTTATTACAAGTGTAACGACCTAATTTCTAAGTTGATTTTATTACTAGTATTTTTACTTAGAATAAAATTTTTTCAAGAAATGTGTATTAGTAAAAATTCCAAGTCATAAAATTTACAAAATATGTAAAGACTAATACATTAGTCAATGTCTCTGTTACAAAAGTTTATACAAGTACAAAACTCTTTCCAAAATCCAGCCTAGTACATTATTCCTTCAATATATCAGCACTACTCCAGAACCTCAAGGAACTTGACCATGGTTGCCATCTAAGAAAAACATGAAACAAATCTTGTGAGAAATAAATTTCTCAGTAGGCAAAGCTAAATCCCGACCTTATTAGTAGGTTAGTAAAATCATAAAATAATCAAACACATCCACAAGAAATATGCAAACTATATGAATGCATGAGATGAACTATCCCAGGGCAAATGGCCTCCACATATCGTACTGTATATGGCCACACTGAGTGTGGACGCTGCTATAGTCTTACGCAAACATGCATGAATTTTGCCATATATCCTTGCACCTGGGTACTACATATCGTACTGTATGTATGATATTGCTTTGTCGAGAAGCATCAAAAACAATTTACTAAGCTAATTCTGTAGCACAGAGCTAACCTAGGTCGACTCAGATTCTAGCTTCAAATAATTGGTAATAATAAGGAAGGATTTTTGTCGAACAGTTGGTATGCGTAAAGTAAAACATGCAAGAACACAAACTAAAATTAAAGAACGATGCAGAAATTAACAAGATTTTCAAGGAGTAAAGTAAAACAGATTAGAAAGCATCAATCCAATTCACCAACCCAAGCTATTTGAATCATCATCATTCCCATAAATTGATTCTATCATGAACATTCATTCAATCTCAATAAAAGCAGTTCAATCGATCCTACTCCTAAATTGATTAAAACCACAACCCTAACTAAAATATCATTCAATTAATCTTGTGATTATCATTTGAAACTAAGACATGAATCCATAATCCTAATTCACTTTCAATCCTAAATGCATTCATAATCATGAAAACATAATAGAAATTGAAGAAGAAGAAGGTGAACATTCAAGTAGAATTCAAAATACTGAACCGGAACTCCAATTCTTCTCTTGCTTGAGTTAGATCCTTGGATTGATTAATGATTTAGCCTTCCATGATGATCACCAAGGAAAGCCCCATGAAATGAGTGCAGTAAAATAGAAGGATAGCAAGATGAAAATGAAGAAGATGAAGAACAATGAAGAACAAATGAGAGAAAATGAAGAACAAGCTTTTGATTCTAAAAACTAAAGAAAAGAAATGTAAAACTTGTTTATTGAATTGTAAAGTGTGCTCTCCAAGTTTTCACTAAAGTCACTAATATATTAGTGACTAAGTTCTGAAAATAGAATGGGCCATAAACAAACCCAACAATCTAATTATTTACTATTTACAACCATGAAAGTCAAATTCGCAGCCTAAAATTACAAGTGCAGAGGTGCTAACTTCAAAGCTTAAAATGACTCTCTAAATGACAGAATTGGCCTCGGGCTATTTTTAGCAAACTTATAGATCTTTTCGTTATCTTTCCAGGGACTCCTAGAACGCTCGTTTCAAAGATCGGTATCACTCTATAGGCCCTGCACAAGTCAGATACGTCAAGTGAGCAAAAATCCGAAAATACGCAACAATTAGCAATTAAGCCCACTTACTTGCCTACGCCAAAAACTGAATTAGAATCGGAAAATAAAGGTCCAAGAGAGGTCAAATAATTTAAGAAGGATAGAAAAATATTTAACTAAAAGCACTCTATCAATGTAGCATCAGATTCTGTTTCCCCAAAGCCTCGTACTGGACTTGGAAACATGGAAACATGAATCCACCTATCTTAATCACATCAACATCCATAAAAATCAAATCCATAAGCAAAATACATATTACCTTATGGAAAATATTTTCATCATATCATTATATGTATCATAAGTATGGTTACACCACCATACCTTATCCAATAAGTTTATAAGTATGGTTAAACCGCCATATCTTATTCAAGCAAAATCATTACCAACTTAGGCATGACCAAAGAATATCCTCACAGAAAATTATGTTAGTAATCTAACTAATAATCCGTAATATGTCTTTCAAATTATTTCTAATCCCTTGAAATTTTCATAATAAAAGATTAAAGCCTAGCATGCATCTTTTATTCTCCTTTCACCTACCACCTCACTAATTAATCATCAATTCAAATCATCAAGTATTTAAACCATTCAACTACATACCATTCATTCTCTACTTCAAAAATTAAATCAAAACATGTCCATAAAAATATAAACAGACAGTCCAATGTATCATTAAAATCACCTCAAAAGATCATCAAATGGACTTCCATACTTCACTAATATTGATGGGTATAAATCATGGCCTATCTTATAACTTAAATCAACATATTCTCATCAAAGAATAACCTTTAAACATCACGAAATTCAAGCCTAAATATCAACCATAAATTAGCCTACTAAAGCATGTAAATCAACCTAAACCATTGATTAACTAGAGATTTAAGCTTAACCTACCTCAAGTGAGTTTGAGTCTTGATATCCTTCTAAGCTTGTTAAATCCTTCCTAAGGTTGTTTGCCTCTACACGTAATTTCTTCAAGGTGATGGGGTTTACTTGATTTAAGCTTTAAAGGGAAAGATGAAATGAAAT